>CM033712.1:70834616-71011664 GCA_019671005.1 Hibiscus mutabilis | reverse complement strand
AATCAATTAATTGACGGTTAATTCGGGCTCGAGTGAGTTCGGTACAAGTAGTCGACATAATTTGGGTTGGGTCTTTTCGAGTGAATTATTTAACACCTTTCACGAATACTAATCACATTAAAAATAAATATTAGGGACTAGAATGAACAAAAATGTCATCATATTTAAAATATTGGACTAGATTACAAAAAAATTAGAAATACTAGACTAAATTACAAAATATAAAATAAATAGGGGTTAATTTTGGTTTAAAATAAAATTTTAGGGACTAACATGAACAAAAACACCATCATATTAAAAATATTGGACTAAATTACAAAAAAATGAATAAGGGTTAATTTTGACTAAAAATTAAATTTTAGGTACTAGAATGAACAAAAATATTATTGGACTAAATTAACAAAAATATAAATAAATATAGGGAAATTTTGAATAAAAATTAAAATGTAGGGGCTAGAATAAACAAAAAATATTATTATACTAAATTACCAAAAATAGAAATATATATGGGTCAATTTTGGCTAAAAATAAAGTTTTAGGGACTAGAATGAACAAAAATATCATCATATTAAAATATAATCATATGGGTTAATTAGTTTATCACATTATAATATAATAAATTCATAATTTCTCAAATACTTCTTTTTTTTTTTCTCTTAAAAATCATCAAATCATGGGCTTCCTCAATTACAGGTCAGGTAAATATCAAGCCAAGTCAATATTAGTTCAAGTCAACAACAGGTCATATTCAAAACAGGTCGAGCTCAAAATAGGTCGGGTAAAATCAGATCTCAGATCATTTCAGCTGGGTTATATCGGTTATTTATCATGTTAGTCTCGGGTTCAGGTTCGTATTAATCGGGTGCAGGTCGGGTTTGGTTACTACAATATTATGTCCAACTTGAGTTCGGGTCAACAATAGTCAGTTACAAATCAGTTTTGGGTCATCACTTCCTCGGGTCAAAACAAGTTTTGACTCGACCATGTTTCAGTCGAGTTTTCGGGCTTGGTCAGCTTTTTACATCCCTAAGCTTACATTCGTTGTTCTGCTTACAAAACAAAAAAGTAACACATTAACCATCAAAAGCATCAACAATGTTTAGATTTACGAAAGACAATAGCCATGGCATTCTAAACTTAAGCATATATGTTGGCTATAGTATATACACAAAAAATTATCAAAGTCAAACATTGCTTGACATAATGACATATACTTAGTAAAGCTATACAAAAGAACTGACCATATTCTAAAGCCAAATTCAAAAGATGGTCGATAGGATTGACAGTCAGCTAGTTGCTTAACCACGTGATCCTTTTTTAAATCCATTTGGCAAAGAAAAGAAGAACTCGACCTTATGCACATCTTTGCTAATATGCTCTCCTGTAGTAAGCATTTCATCATTGGAGAGGCCTTCAATTTTCATGATTTTTGTGAAAATCGACATTCTTCGATCATTTTGTCCAGCCTCTTTTTTTTTTTGAATAATCTAGTAATTTCCTTAATCTCTTTAGCAGTTTTTCGGTATGCAGCACCAAACTTACCTATTTCCTCTATAAGATTAGATAACCCATCATCACTTTGAGGCCTTTTCTTCTAGTTTTTTTTATTGCCGGGGCAGGGACAACAACATCAAATGTTTGGCAAGTTGAAACACCAATATCCTCTATTGATTCAGAATCTTTTACGCCCTATTGTTCAACAAATTCGTCTATAAATGTGTTGTCTTCTAGATCAAGTTCTTCCACTGCATTAGCTGCTGTCTCAGCTGAAGTTTATGTTTCTCTTTCTTTTCCAAATATTAGAACAAAAATCATAATTTTTAGGGCTCTTTTAACCTAGCCACTCTCTCTCAAATCTCTGCTGCCTACAATATTGGTGGCTGGCAACCAATCTTGATATTGGTTGTCGACCACTGGGTCTATTATTTTCTTGTTTTTTATGTTTTAATAAGAACCTTTGCTTTTGTGCCACGCATTTACTCTGTCCTTGTGACACATTTTTTTGTGGTTCGTTTCATCTGTCCTTGTGACATGATTTTCAGCATATCGTAGCGGTCAGTTGGTGCTTGTACAGAGATCTTCACGACGCTAATCTCTGATTATGGCTATATCGGTGGTCTTAGAAAGATGGATCCCCACTCGGTTGATGGTTGGTTGCCGATGTAATCAGACCTTGGTAGCAGAGCAATCTGCCTGATAGCTTGGTTCGCTTACTACTCATTTTTCACCCCGTAAAAGCGTCTCATTTGAATAGAGATAAGGAGATTCAAGAAGGTTTCTGGGTTTTTGTACACTAATCTCTATGGAAGTGTGTACTTTTCTTTGCACCATTGTAAGAGACTTTTAGTAGACTTGTTCTTTTTTTTTTCTCTTTTTGATGCATTGTATTGCATTATCTTTCTGTGGTGACATCTTTTGAAAACTACTAAATGTATCCCACTTTTTCAAGAAGATTTTGTTTAAAAAGAGATTTTTAAAAAAAAATCTTTTTCTTTTAAAAATCGATAAAAATTTGGAATCGTCACCGGCCACTTAGGTAAGGTAGGATGGAAACCATAGGAAACCAGAGATTCATTATAAAAGGGTCCGGGAGTTGGTTACGTGCGGGGAAGGATTAGCACCCCATCACGCCCGAGAATCGGTACCTGCATATTTGTTGCTTTCAAATTGATGGAATTTGAATTGAAATTAACTCGGTGTACTTAATTGAAAATTTGACCTTAATTACACGGGCTTTATCAAATTAGTGGATTCGAATTAATTGGACATTTAATTAATAAGGTTGATGATACATCAGACCATATATTAAACCGACATCGAATAAGCTTGACTACCGTGTTAATTTATGGTCCGACTTTCGTTCGTCACCTTTATGCATGATGCAAGCAATATGATGTAATGATTTTGTCAAGTTTTAATTTTACCTTGAGTCGGTAAGAATTAATTCAAATATCTGGTCAACATTCTTTGAGCTCGGACTGTTACGACACAAATATTGGAACTAATAGATACCTCATTTTTCATGATTTAAATTAATTATCATGTAAACCAAATGGGCCAAATGATGACAAATAAAATGGATGGCAAATAAAGGCTTAAAGATAATCACTCAAAAAGCCCACCTAAGGTCCTAACCTAGAAGGCCAAAGTTATGGAAGATCCAATTAGTGATCTAGTTACTAATTAGGTGATTCTAATATTAACCCTAAATTAGTTAACCCTAAAAATGGCTAGAAAACCCTAACAAATTATGAGTTATCTTGTAACATGATAATTAATTCAATCGATTTTAAATTAGTGTTCCAATAAGCCAAGAACATTATTTAAAACAAATCAAGTTAATTAATCATGGTTTTAAATTAAATGTCAATCTAAAGTTGCAATTAATTTTATCCCAAAAGTGATTAAGAAATGTTCAATTAATTTAATGAATTTAACATTTATCCTAATAAGCCAAGGATAAATTTAAATTCACTAAGTTAAATCGAACCTAAACCTAACTAAGGTTCTAAAAAAACTAATACTAAATTAACTTAATTAATTTATAAATCATGCCCCTAAGAGACGAGCACACGATTTAAATTAATTAAATTAATTTTACTCTAATTTAATCTAAAGCCTAACTGAATAAGCCTAAAGCCCAAAACAAAGCAAAACCCAATCTACCTAAGCCGAAAACATAACAAGGCCCAAACTACTAAACCAAGCTTACTAAAAGAAACAAACATATATATGTAAATATCACTATATATTCCATACTAAAAAACATATATTCTATAATAAAACTACATTTTAAAAAAAGACCTTATATGATATATTATATGGAAAAAGGAACCTATATTATATATAAAAAGTATATATTTTATATTATAGAAAAACTATATGTTATTGGTACCATATATTATATGTAGCATGAAGTGTATATATATATTACATCAAAAATCATATACTATATATATTATATAAGAACTATATATTATACTATTCATTATATTCATAAACTACATGCTATAACATGCATATTAAACATAATAGATACACACATATCAAGCTACATAAAACATATATCAACAAGAAATTAAAAGCATAAACACAAAAAATAGGACTGAAATGCAAAAGAAACATATTCCATAGCAGAAAATAAAAACATATATAAAAAGGAGGCGATATGGCAAGGCTTTCACAAGTCCAGGGACTGCGGGCGTAGATAAAAAGTCGAAATGGCTTAATGGGCGTAATTATCCCACGCGGATGGACCAATAGTGTGATTACGAAACGCGAAAGCCCTTACGGGCGTAAATAGCCTAGGGAGGGGGGACTTATAACGCAAATAATCCATTTTTAAAATGGGGACCCATATAACACAAGTCTGGCCCATGTTTTGCTTCTTTTGGCAAAAAAACACGCTAAGCTCTCCCCATACCCTTCTTCATCCTCTAAAACGGGGATGAACACCACGATGGTGTTCATCCCCAAACCCAAAAAACACCACGAATTCCAAAATTCGATGACCGGCCGCCGCGAGCCACTGCTCCAACCGCCGCTGGAAACTTAAGAAAAACCCATTTTCAAGCCGAAAGCTGGATTCCAACTCATTTTTTTGAAAAGATAACCCCTATCCTTTCTTTTACGAGAAACAGAAACACTATTTTTACAAGTCATCTCTCCATCCGACTCACCATTCGTAGCCCCAAAAGGGCTAGTCGGCTTATCGTCAGCGTGGAAAGATGCCAACCGAAGAAGGAGAATCGTCCGAAGATGAACCGACGCGAAGAAGGAGACTAAAAACTATAGGTAAAAGACTCAAAACCCTATTATATGTATGCTTAAATCTTTTCAAAAAAGAAGAAGATAAGAAATATACCTCAAAATATGAAGGTTTTGCCTTTTTCTCTATTGCTTTGTGAAATCCAGAATGCGCATTACAAGTGATTAGGGGTTGTATTTATACCCCGATTTACTTAGCCTTTTTTTTAAAGAAAACAACTATCGAGTTATCTCATTGGCTGTTGTTGTCCTTGTTGGATGTATTCATGTATAACATTGAGAATGTTGGTTTGCCCTCTCTACATTTCTAGTTTGTATGCAACTTTGATTCCTTGAATTTGTTTGTTTTTCCCCTTTTGTTGCATGTGACCGATCAATCGGAGAGAGGAGGGGACCAGATGGATGTGGCTTGCTGACGTGGCCGTCGTCATGGTAAGATGGCCTGATCGTGGCCCTCAATGATTGGCTGCGGTTGTTGCCGTGGCGTTTACATGGCATTGATGCGGCCGACGTGACTGCTGATGATGAGGTGCAGAGAGGGTTTGTACGGTACGTGGGCGTGTGTTTGGAGTCGAACAGACGCCGCGTGTGGAAATAAAGAGCCGACGGTGGACTGCACGCGCGCGTGGGAGAGGCCAACTGGGGCGCATGGGCGCGTGAGAAATTTGGACAAACATTCCTTCGATCGTGGGCTGTTAGATCTTTCCCAGATCTAACGGCTAGAAGCTGGCTACACATCATCAAATGGAGGTGTTAGGGTTATCAGATTTAGGGCTTGGGCCAAACGGGCCAAATGTACTTTGTATAATCTTTTTTTTATTTGTGGGTTTTAAAATGTAAATGGACTTCCATTATATAAACTTGGGCTGAGTTATTTTACTTGGGCTTTTATGTAATATATTGGGCTTTATTTATTTATATTTAGTCTTTTTAAATTTTTAGTTTAGTAATATAATAGTAATATATCAATAGTAATACTGATAGTAATACTGACAATTAAGGATAATAATATAGCATATGATAATAACACTAAGATAACAAAAATAGTGAAAGGAATGATGATAATAATAAGGTAACAAGATATGAGGGTAATATAATATACTAGTAATATTTAGGGTTTTTTCAAATGGATAATAATGTGATAACAAATAACATAATAGATAACAAATAACAGTAGTAATATTTTTGGATTTTAAATGATAATATATATACTATATAGTAATAACATAGATAAACAAAACCCCTTATATATATATTCTCATAGATAGTAGTACCATATAAGAAAGCCTATTATTGTAAAAACAAAAACAAAAATAAAAATAGGTTCACCCCGGACAAAATTAGTGGTTACACTTTCATGGTGATTAATAAAATTCAGATGCCATTGTTCAAAAAAATATTAGAACAAAATCATCCAAGAATGGAAATGGTTTATTTCTCAATCTAGCAACAATTGGATGACTCTAACCCGATCATCAAAAACATCTTTTGGTGCAGTCAAACATTTTTCTTCTTCATTCCAACCAAATCCACTTCTAATATTAAGCATTTCCGATAAAGCATTGTATTGTATTTTTAGTAACTTCACTCTAGATTCAATATGTAGATTGACCCTAATTTCAGATGTAGGAAGTTTGGTCTCTAACATTTTCTCTAGATAAGATAAATAACCTACTAAAAAAGTCTCATATGCTTTCCAGTGTGGGTCTTCTGCTAATATGTGTAAGCATTCAACAAGTGCAACATTCTCCAGTTTAGTCCACATTCTTTTAATAACAACAAACTTAATCCTTCCAACTGTTCATTTTTTCTCACTTTGAGACTTCATATTTGATGTTGACATGTTGTACTTCCAAGCAATCTAAGAAGATATATACCAAAAAATATATAACACAACATAAAACATACCATCAATGTCTATAACAATCATAAATAAAATTAAATTAACAACTACTGACATTGGATAAGATACAAGCTGACAGTTCATACATAATGCAAAACAAAACTTATCCTAAACTACATGAAGCCAACCAACTAGAAAACATATCTTATGCTAACTTGTCTCTCCACTCAGTCCAAACAGTGCTTTGCTCACAATGCCTCATCATTTCTATCTTTGTTAACCTCTTCAACTTGAGTATTATCTTTGATTCAATAGGTCAATTAGCATCTTAGATCTAATGAAATTATAAAGAAAACAACAAGCAGAAATTAATCGACAATGTGTTTTCACTGGATAAAATGATATTTCCTTTAAAATTGTCCATCTCGCTTTCAATATGCCAAAACATCTCTCAATTCAGTTTCGTGCTTGAGAGTGTTTCATGTTGAAATATTCTTGTGGGGTGGTAGGTCGTTGTCCTTGTCTCCAATCATTTAAGTGGTATCTTTGACCTCTATAAGGTGAAAGAAATCATTCTCTATTTGTGTATCCAGCATCACATAAGTAGTAACACCCTATATATATTTCAATTTAAGAAGCATATTAATATACAAAACTAGTAAAAGATTTGCTTTTTTATTTATATATTCATTACTTAATCATTACCTTGTAGAACATTTAAACCATTTCTTCTACTAATTACATCTCTCATTATTCTACCATTAGCCGTAGAACCTTCCCACCCAGGTAAGACATAAATGAATTGCATGTCTGGTGTACAAACACTAGGTACATTTGTTGCAATTTCTTTTTTCTTGTTCTGTACCTAAGTTTTTCGATTGAAGCAACAGTGACCTTAATATATGTTCCATCTAAAGCACCCAAATATACATATATTCATAAAATATATTTAAATTACATTATTAGTATCGATTTATGTATTAAATTTTATTAATTAAATTAAATATAATTTAAGAATTATGAGATAATACCTTAAACTATTTCCATCTATCATCTGTTGAATTTTCTTGTATTGGTTTTTGTTTTCTAAAAAGAGTTGAACGCAATCTCAAAACTGAGGCTAACACTGCATGGAAAATTCTACTAATTGTTTCACCGGATCTGATTGTCGCTTTAGAACTATATTCTTCGTATGGTGAGATATAATATGAAGGAATGTAATAACCATTTCTTCTATAGACATATGTCGACTCTCTTTTAACCCACATTGACTTTGTAATGGTGACTCAATTTTAGAAACACCTTCATATCCATTCGACAATTGTCATCACTTTGTCTATCACTTTCAAATACAATTTTATGTAAGTTGAGTGCCCTAATATTATGTTTATGAAGCTTTTCATATCTTATTTTAAGTCTTTTTTATATTTTCTAAGGATAAGTGAAATACCGACAAACATTAGTATTTGAAACATAATTTCTATCATCTGCAGTTGTAAAAGAAGAAGTGTGACCATACGCATCTACTTTCGTATTGGTAAATGAGCCATAGATGTTTTTATAAACAAAACATTTTAATATTAGGAAATAATAATATTAAACAAGAACAATTATGTATCATACATTTGGCTTAGTTAAACAATATATATATATATATCAATATATATAACAATTAACAATAAAAATAATGAATCATAAACTGATTTAAGTTTACACTTACTAAATAAAAAGTAAAAGTTTATTTCAACAATTAATTAATATTTTATGTTTATCTACTTAAGGGATAAGTTAGAAAATCATAACTAGTTTAGATTTGTAGAACTCCTATGTAAATACTAACTTAATAGAAATCTACAGTCATTTTTTTTGTTTTCATTCAGAATAATTTTTGCTTTCATCATTATATACTTTTTCATTTACAGTCAATTTTTGATAGAAATAAAAGTAACCTAAATCAAAAAAATATAATCAAGGTAAAAACAATCTACTAAAATGCCATTAATAGAAACAAAAGCAAAAGGTTACTAGAAGAAACAAAGTTTTATTAATTGAAAAGAAAGAAGAAGATAGGAGGAGAGAATTTACCTGGAAGATGTAATACCCATATTTTATCCGGGGATAGTTCTATATTAGCAGTTCGATATAAATAAAACTAAAATATATAATAATAAATAGATATTATAACCCTTAAATAAATAAAACAATCCATATATAGTCTAAAAATGTCTATATACATACTTAAAATCCATTTACATCACAAAAAAGCTCAAATTCCTAATCTACGAACTACTAACACCCCAAACAAACACACACTCAGTCTAAAATCACTCTTCTCGCCCAAATCTTAAACCCAAAAAACACGAGGCATTTTCTTATTGGATTAGAAGCATGCACATGGATTATGATCTTCTTGAAGCTTATTTGGAGATAGCTGGCTATGACATCAACCTTATGATGTTATCCATGATGTCACAAAAGTCAGACCTATAAATACCCAAGAGAGAGAAATGTCAGAATTAATTACATCATTATTAAAAATATAATTACCAAATTAAAATAGTAATAAAAAAAGAGAGAGAAACTTACATCGGGGAGCCAAACCAACGCTGGGAAGAAGAATCATCGTCGGAGCAGCCGAAATATCACTGGATAAGGACAACATACATCATTGGAGTTGTAATTTATTCGTTAGAGATCCGAATCGACACTGAAGCTTCACCGTCACCACTGTGAAGGTATATTTCTCATATTCTCTTTCTATTCCCTGCAAATAAAGAATGAGCATTAGATTCTAAAAAATCAAAAATGAAAAGAGGAGAAAATAAGAGTTCGATGGCCAAGAAACTCATCTTACAGTGGTTGGAGTTCGATTTCCATGGAGGAATTGAAGAGGGCTCGGGTTAATGGTAGATCTAGGTGTTAGGAGGTTGGAGACGGGTGTTTATGTTGAAACGAAAATTAGATTTATGTTTAGGGTTGAAAATTTAAAATTTTGGGTATTTTAAGGTTCAGACCGACTGCCAAAAATCGAAGGTGGCTGGGGTTATAGGGTGGCGGCCGACTAACGTCAAGGTTTGGTTTTATGGTGGCCGGAGTGCGGTTGAGTTGGATTAGAGGGCAGAGTGCGCAATGATTAACTACTAGTATTCTTCCTGTTCATCATATTTTGGATGAACATGGGATGAACACTCTTAAAATTGAAAGGTTTTCATCTGAAATGGGGATAAATTCTGGGTATAGGGTGTTTGTATAGAGAGAGAATTGAGAGGATATCGAGTTAAGAGAGAGATGGCAAAACCCAAAAACTGAAAAAAGGAAAAATAAGTGGCTGAGGGTTCTTTTGTATAGAGCTCAGATCCGGGCCTAGGAGCCCGCAAATCCCCGCTCGGGCACTTTGGCACTTCAAGTTTAATAAAATTCAGTTTCGTCCCAATTAGCTTTAATTCAGCTTTAATTTGTCTTTGATTTAGTCCTTTTCAGCTTTAATCTTTAATTTAATTGTTGTAAATTATATGATTGAATGCATGTTTTAAATTAAGCATATAACATATTTGCTAGATCATATAATACACTTAAATATAATTGTCTGGAGCCTTAGTCTTAGATTCTTAATTAATATTTAATTAATTAATTAGGGAGATCATTGTAGCAATTTAATGTACATTAAGTGACTTTGGGGCTCAAATTTGGATGGTGTTCCACTTGCTTGCAATGATATGCTATCTCAACATTGACCTTAAAGAGGTACACTTAGCATACATTACAACTTAGAATTAAATAAATAACTTAGTTAATAGAGCTTTAGTTAGGATTATTACTTTAATTAATTAGAATGAACAATTAAATTAGTGAATATTATTTAAATTTAGGGGTTTTAATATGGATGGTATTCAAGCAATTGGTACTATCTCATGGAAACCTTTGAATTTAATAATATTCATAGTCTAAAATAACTTAATTAATTAGAGCTCTTTTAAGTTAAAACTTAAAATAAACAAGACAATAATGAATCATGCATTAAAACCTTTTATGTTGGAAATGTATTTTTTTAAATATGAATAGGGGTGCTTCGTAACATGACGCTTTTAATCTCATATTTAGTTAAAATATATTTCCTTATAAAAGGATACCTCTATTTAGAATTTAAATCTAGTTAATAATTAAGGGTTAAATTAATTTCGAATTATTATTCTCAAAATGCCAAAATGCCTTGAAAAATTAAAAGGTACCGATAACGGGCGTTTGTGGGGGTGCTCATCCTTCCCCACACGTAACCGACTCCCGAACCCAAATTTTAAAGAATGAATCTCTGGTTGTTTTATGGTGTTCAGTCTACCTCGAAGTGATCGATGCCGACTCCAAAATGTTTTCAAGATTAAATAAAGGAAAAAATCTAATTTAACATGAAAAACCTAATTTTCCAAGATTAAATAAATAAAAGGTAAAACCCTATTTTTTTTAAAAAAATAATTGTTGAGTAATTTTACACCCGGTAAAAAAATGGTCATGACAGAAGAGAAGATTGAAGAAAAAAATTAGATTTTCTTTCTAACCAACGACTGAAAGAAAGAAGGAGAAAGTAAAGCGTAAAACTAGAGATTTATCATAAAGGAAAATGTAGTTTTGAAATATTTCATTTATTTAAGAGTATTTCTGTCTAATTTGACAGAAATTGTTAAATACCTAAGATTTATAAAGGAATGAGATTGTCGGGAATGCAAGTTAAAAAAGTCATTGTAGGCAATGCTTCATTACCCCTGATGAGAATGCTTTTGAACCAAACATGGGTATGTTAGAAAGGGGGAATGCTTCATTACCCCTTGGTAATATTTTTTTCCTTCATCCAAATGCCTCCTTAGGTTAACATTGTGTATCACCAGGGAACGACCAGCAAATTCCACAAAGACAGTTGTAGGACGAGATATCAAAGTTTGTTGAGACGACAAACAAAACATTCAAGCAACAACTAAGGGATAACGACCCACAACAATCACCAAGAAAAAAGTAGGTCGTGACAATGAAAAACACCATATGAGCATCATTTCTTCTTCTTCAATGACCATTTCTGGAAAGAAACGAAACAAATACAAAACTTGCAGAAAAACACCGCCAACCTAAAGGAAAGTAAACACAACCTACTTTTAAATTTCTCAAAAACTTAGTCGACGCCGAAAGAGTTCTAACCCACAACACAACAAATCTTAGAACAAAAACTAAAAAACCAGTGGCGGAACTTGGTAATAGAGTTTGGAGAGGCCAAATTATTTAAAAATTTTAAACTGATTTTTTTCAAAAATATTAAATGATTCAATTTGCATTTTTTCAAAAATTCGAGGTCTAGCTAGAATTTTTGAAAATTTGAGAGGCTTAATAAGAAATTTGAAAAATTATGGAGATGTTTAATTAAAAATATTTAAAACTTTTAAAATTCAATATGAATTTTTAAAAATTTTGTGAGGCCAGATTAAACTTTTTGAAAATATAAAAGGCTAAATTCTGAAATTTCAAAATTCGAGGGATGCATGACCCACTAGACTCTACCACGTTCCCCTTCTATAAAAGACGTCAAAAGATCCACACATAAATTTAAAAGAACGATCCGAAAACTTTTTCTAAAAGGTCAATAACGAAAAGAGAAAAAGAGTTTGAACATTATGCTAAAAGTTTGAGAGAAAAAAGTAAAAAATTCGGGGGTGGGAGAGAGAGAGAGCAAATTCAGAAAAGGGAGGCCAACCGGCATGAGAAAAAATAATTGACC
Source organism: Hibiscus mutabilis (assembly GCA_019671005.1). Lineage (NCBI taxonomy): Eukaryota > Viridiplantae > Streptophyta > Magnoliopsida > Malvales > Malvaceae > Hibiscus > Hibiscus mutabilis. The sequence continues at coordinate 70,999,296 of CM033712.1, read as the reverse complement.
TTTTAAAGAAAAGAAAATTAAAATTTTGTTTTAAAGAAAGGACAGAGATTTTTGAAAGAGGGAGCTTGGTAACCGGGTTTAGAAGATTACAAAAATCAAAGGTTTTTGCAACAAAAACTAGAGAAAAAGCCCCTATTGAGGAGACAAGTACATATATAGGATCTAAAGATCCTATTATGACCAAAGCAAGATCCAGAATCCTAAATTGCCCGAAGTTGGACCCTTACAGTGAACTCGCTGCACCACCACAGTGAGTTTTAGAATTATATTATTATTTTTATTTAAACTCGTCGTAGAACCACGACAAGTTCCAGTTTTTTTAAATTATAATCCTATTTAAATCTTAATCAATGGATTAACCTAATTCTAAACCAAACTTGTCGTAGAGGTAGAGCGAGTTCTGATTGGGTTAACAGCCATCCAACATCTCAACATAATGTTGTAACTTGAAAAAAATGAAAGTTCGTCAACGGATAGAAAATGGAAGTTGCCGTAGAGACACATCGAGTTTCTATTTCTACTCGTTGCCCAACGGTCAATTTTTTTTAAGTTGGGGTTTTATGTTGTGTAGTATAAATAGGAAGTTTGGTCTAAAGTGTTGAGCACCTAAATATTCTTCAACATCTATAGTTCGAGCAAAGCAAGTGATGTTGTTTTTAAGCAGTGTGAATTTCGTAGAGCCCCGAAATCAAGCACGCAATTTTTTTGGAAGATTCAAGGTAACGATATTTTGACTTTTTATTGTGGTGTTACCGAGTTTTTTTATAAAAATATTTGTTATTTGATTTTTTGTTACGATTTAACATTTTTACTGGAGAATTATTTGAACAAAAATGGCGTTGCTAAGACGAGAAGGAGATCACATCACGAACAACATGACCTTACTGATAATAATTGATTAATTATTTTTTGAATTTTAACTTTGTTGTTTCTAAAAGTTATATTAGTAATTTAATTTAAATCGTGTGTTTGTAAAGGAGGAGAATAAATTTTGGCCCTGGTTGCTATTGGAATGAGGCGTCACATACAAGAATTTGTGGATTTCTACAGATAGTCAGATTTAATTACGCGATGAAGAAATCAAAGGCTCTTCTTTTAGCCATAAGTCTTTATCTTCTTCTCATGCATTGATTTTAAGGATATGGTTAATGGCTCTGCTTAATGCTGTTGTCCTTTTCACAAATTGAGGTGTACGTTAATGACAAACTCCTTATTGCCAAAAGAAAGAAAGTAAATGGTAGTTTAGTTAGATGACTGATCTTGTGATGAGACAAAGACGTTTTATTCTCTAATTGGTTCCTTAGATTGGTTAAGGTCTTAGCTCGGCCTTGCAGATGGAAGCAATCTAAATATCATTTCTATGATCAATTTAAACTCTGTCCCGATAATTGGAGCATCTTTCTTCTCTGAGGGATTGGAATTTTGATAGATAAGGAAGAGCGTATGCGACCAACTTCGTACAACTAGATTTTAGAGTCCGGTAAAAGCACTTAAAATTTGTGAGAATTCTCTCCCTGGTTAGGGCAGTGCAGTAGGTAATCCTGATACTGAAATTGTAAAAAGAAATATAAATTTCCCATTTCTTGATGAAAATGACAGAACTTGTGATAATGCTCCAAGTAGGGTAGAAATATGAACAGCAAAGCAGAAGTTCCATTCATCTGCAACATATATAATTGTTTAGCTACAGTTGAGGTAAAAACAAAAAGGCAAAAAGATTGAAGGTTTTATTTATACGATAAGTAGTAATGTTTGCAAGCTGTTGTTGGCTCCATCCCTTTTGTTGTTTAGTTGTTGTCATTGAATGGTTGCTGTTCCATCAAACGTACAAGAAAAGCCATCTTGGTTGCACAATGTGGGTACAATTTTCAGGTCCCGCCTACTACCACTACTACTAAACATACAATTTAAGGCGATATATAAAGTACACTACACCTTCCCATTAATGGCAATAACTAAATTAAACTAAACTAAAAACAAAAAATATATCCCTTTTATTACAAAAACCAACCCAGACCCAAAATAAACCCAGCCCATACCCAAACTAACCCTAAACCTAAAATGATAACCTAAACCCCTTCCTTATCCCAAGCCACCGCCGCCGCCTTGACCTTTCATCACCCTGGCGCATGCATGCCACGCGCCTACCCTTCGGCTGCCATGACTTGCATGCGCGCCACCACCGACCTCCACCGCCTTGCTCCATCGCTTCAGACCTGCAAAAAGGGAATCATTATCTGAAAATAAAGCATTATTTTATATGTAAAATAGGTTATATTAACCCGAATGAAACAATGTAAAAAGGGGGGACGATTCGAAACAAAAGAAAAAACACACAAATTTTCTCTTGCTTCATATCCTATTCGAACCGAACCAAATATAAAAAAGAGAGAACTCGAACCAAAAAGCACAAAAATAGAAGAGATCGAAGCAAAAAGCAAAGAAAAAAGGTAAGAAAAAATATAAGACCATTCGGTTTTGGTTAGATCCACGTACCTAGGATTAGATTCGAGAAAATCCAACCACGGTTTCGGCTTTAAGAAAAAAATGAGTCTTTTGACCCCTTTTTCATCAACTCCGGTAGCCGAAGGCGGCGGCACGCCGACGCCGATGAACGGCAGCCAGCAGCGTCTCGCAGCGGGTGACCAGGCGAACCTCGACGACCGGCAGAGACGAGAGAGATGGAGAGAAAACTAGATTTTTTTTAATTACCACACACACCAAATGATTTTTTTGGGTCCAAAACCGGGTATTTAAAGGCTCACCAAAACGACGCCGTTTTAAGGCTGAGTAGACCTGCGCCTCTAATACCCGAACTGGAGGATTCGCGCGTGTTGATGGATGGGGAAATTGCTGATTTGATCACTTTGTTTATGCATCCTTTATTTTTCCGTCCTTCAATTTGCGTTTTCTTTCATTCTGATCACCGTTTTTTTTCTCTATTATTATTAACTAATATATATACGTATGTATGGTAATATTATATATATGTTAACTAATATATATGAATTATTCTATATATGTTTATGTTTTTATATATGTATATTAATTAGTACGTTTTTCCTCTTATATTTATTTTGTATTCCTTATTTATTTTTTTATTTTACCTTTGACATTATTTGAAAATAATTATCTGAAAATAAAGCATTATTTTATATGTAAAATAGGTTATAAAAACCCGAATGAAACAATGTAAAAAGGGGGACGATTCGAAACAAAAGAATCATTATCTGAAAATAAAGGAATCATTATTTTATATGTAAAATAAAGCATTATTTTATATGTAAAATAGGTTATAAAAACCCGAATGAAACAATGTAAAAAGGGGAGACGATTCGAAACAAAAGAAAAAACACACAAATTTTATATGTAAAAAAGGAATCATTATCTGAAAATAAAGCATTATTTTATATGCAAAATAGGTTATAAAAACTCGAATGAAACAATGTAAAAAGGGGGGACGATTCGAAACAAAAGAAAAAACACACAAATTTTCTCTTGCTTCATATCCTATTCGAACCGAACCAAAGATAAAAAAGAGAGAAAAAAAGCACAAAAATAGAAGAGATCGAAGCAAAAAGCAAAGAAAAAAGGTAAGAAAAAATATAAGACCATTCGGTTTTGGTTAGATCCATGTACCTAGGATTAGATTCGAGAAAATCCAACCACGGTTTCGGCTTTAAGAAAAAAATGAGTCTTTTGACCCCTTTTTCATCAACTCCGGTAGCCGAAGGCGGCGGCACGCCGACGCCGATGAACGGCAGCCAGCAGCGTCTCGCAGCGGGTGACCAGGCGAACCTCGACGACCGGCAGAGACGAGAGAGATGGAGAGAAAACTAGATTTTTTTTAATTACCACACACACCAAATGATTTTTTTGGGTCCAAAACCGGGTATTTAAAGGCTCACCAAAACGACGCCGTTTTAAGGCTGAGTAGACCTGCGCCTCTACTCGATCCGAACCGGAGGATTCGCGCGTGTTGATGGATTTGGAAATTGCTGATTTGATCACTTTGTTTATGCATCCTTTATTTTTCTGTCCTTCAATTTGCGTTTTCTTTCATTCTGATCACCGTTTTTTTTCTCTATTATTATTAACTAATATATATACGTATGTATGGTAATATTATATATATGTTAACTAATATATATGAATTATTCTATATATGTTTATGTTTTTATATATGTATATTAATTAGTACGTTTTTCCTCTTATATTTATTTTGTATTCCTTATTTATTTTTTTATTTTACCTTTGACATTATTTGAAAATAATTATCTGAAAATAAAGCATTATTTTATATGTAAAATTGGTTATAAAACCCGAATGAAACAATGTAAAAAGGGGGACGATTCGAAACAAAAGAATCATTATTTGAAAATAAAGGAATCATTATTTTATATGTAAAATAAAGCATTATTTTATATGTAAAATAGGTTATAAAAACCGAATGAAACAATGTAAAAAGGGAGACGATTCAAAAAAAAAAAAAAACACACAAATTTTATATGTAAAAAAGGAATCATTATCTGAAAATAAAGCATTATTTTATATGTAAAATAGGTTATAAAAACTCGAATGAAACAATGTAAAAAGGGGGGACGATTCGAAACAAAAGAAACAAATTTTCTCTTGCTTCATATCCTATTCGAACCGAACCAAAGATAAAAAAGAGAGAACTCGAACCAAAAAGCACAAAAATAGAAGAGATCGAAGCAAAAAGCAAAGAAAAAAGGTAAGAAAAAATATAAGACCATTCGGTTTTGGTTAGATCCACGTACCTAGGATTAGATTCGAGAAAATCCAACCACGGTTTCGGCTTTAAGAAAAAAATGATTCTTTTGACCCCTTTTTCATCAACTCCGTGGCCAGAAAGCGGCGGCCGCGACGCCCGATGAATGAGCGGCGAGCAGAATGCTCGCAATGGGTGACCAGGCGAACCTCGACGACCGGCAGAGACGAGAGAGAGATGGAGAGAAAATTAGATTTTTTTTAATTACCACACACACCAAATGATTTTTTTGGTCTAAAATCGGGTATTTAAAGGCTCACCAAAACGACGCCGTTTTAACGCTGAGTAGACCTGCGCCTCGACTCGACCCGAACTGGAGGATTCGTGCGTGTTGATGGATGGGGAAATTTCTGATTTGATCACTTTGTTTATGCATCCTTTATTTTTCCGTCCTTCAATTTGCGTTTTCTTTCATTCTGATCACCGGTTTTTTTCTCTATTATTATTAACTAATATATATACGTATGTATGGTAATATTATATATATGTTAACTAATATATATGAATTATTCTATATATGTTTATGTTTTTATATATGTATATTAATTAGTACGTTTTTCCTCTTATATTTATTTTGTATTCCTTATTTATTTTTTTATTTTACCTTTGACATTACCATACATGTGTATATTATTTAAGGTATATTTTTGAATTATTTTTTATATGTAAAATACCGTAAATATGAATATGTAAAGTATTAATAATATATATAAATATATATGTTTCTAAAAAACTGTATACTTTTATGTATACATACACGTACCATATAATATTATATATTTGCATATTGTGTTACTATTTTGCTTCGAGAATCTTTATGCTTTTATTAGATTTTGAACTCATTTTAATATTAAGGGAATCTTTTCCAATTTATTTCGAGAACTGGCTAGAAAGTGGTGTCTTGACTCATTCAAGTGGCATTTTCCTCGATTGTTGTAAATAAGGAAATATGCTCCTTAGACCGTTTTTGGGATTAAATTTTAAATTAAAACTTGAATTTTGGTTTTCTTGCAAAGACAACACTTAATCAACGCGGTGCCAAATTTGGGCTCTGTGGGTGTACTAATCCATCCCACGCGTAATCGACTCCCGAACCCAAACATTATGAATCCCTGGTTATTTTTAATAGTGTCTGGCCTACAAGAGTGGCCAGTGGCGACTCTATCTTCCACCTCTCTTCTTATATTTTTCCTATTTTTAATTTAAAAAAACTCTATTACAGATGGCGACTCCGCTGGGGATTTTTTTAGAGAGCTAGGTCATTGTTGATTTTGTGTTGTCTTGCAAAAAATTAAAAATTTGGTTTAATTTAATTTTTAATCTTTTTGCATTCACGCATGAGCTATCCGAGCTCTATGACCACTAAGTGGGAGTGATTACTTTGTCCCGTGGGGTCTTCACCTCCGTATGACATTGTAGTTCACTTTCGGGGTACCAACCTTATATTTCGTGGGGTTTTCACCTTCGTATGGTATAAGGGGAAGTATCCTCCCTAATCGATGTCCTAGCGATAGTTCGGGTACCATTTTTCTCTAGTTCTTAACCGCATATAGTGGCCCATAGAGCCTACCTTTTAAAGTTATACCGGTACTCTGCCTGTTTAGCAGTAGCCCTATTAGGCTTTGCTTGCTTATTTGATGCCTTTATTTGCTATTTATGTATAGTTTTTTACCTGTTTTAATTATTACTTTATTTGCCATTAATTTATTCATTCATTTTAATATGAACTGACCTATTTTTTCTTTTTGATCGCATCACATCAAGCTTATTCATTTTGCATTAACTGCATGACACCATTATCACAGTCTAATCTTTGCATTTCACAAGCATGAAATACTGATTCACAACTGGTTCTCAATTAAAAAATGGTTTGTCATCGGGAGAAAATCTAGTACCATAGATGTCAATGCAACATTCAAAGTTGCAGATGAATCTCGTGAGTTCAGAATTGTGTGCCACGAGAACCATTTTTGAATTAGTAACATCACATCTAGGACATGCATCTTGCATTTACATGCATACATTTTAAAATTTCAAAATCGGTCCTTGGGATGCCCCATGCCAGAAAATATTGGATAAAGCAAAGTTGGTCGATCTAACACCATACCGAATCTATGTGAAAACCCAGTCCAGGGGAATTTTTGAGAATAACCTCCGTATTCATACATACACCATACCTCTACAAAGTCCCAGTCTGGGAGCATTTTTTCGACGAGGTTAGGAGGCGAGCCTTCGATGCCAAGTCAGACTTTTGCACCATAGACTTATACATCAATTATCGTTGTAGCACTTTGCCAGAGCCAAAAATGACGAGCTGTCATGAACCAATGCAACAAATTTATAGACCTGAGCGGGGGGCAACATAACATAATGCGTTCATGAGAACAATGAAAGCCTTTCAAAAAAGGGCGAAAACATACTTCAAGCTTCGAATTCGCTTCAAGAGCAGTCTCAGACAAAAGCGTTGGGGCATTCACTCAAGGTGGTAATTCATGAGATGATCGAACCCAAGGAAGGTTGGGGCATCCTTACATACAAGGCATCACCATAGAATTAGAGGCATCCCTTTGAGGGGCAAAACAAAATTTGTCATTCACAAGCCCATTGAGATTATTCTTCATTAACTGCATACATCGTGCAGCATGCATTTAGGCTAGACACATGCATTAAGCAAAAAGTTAGGTGCATCCTTAACACATTTATTTTTGGCTTAAACATACAAACAAGTCCAGGGAAGAGACCAAAGAACCTCAACTGTAGGAGCAACGACGTGATGATCAACCTTCAACCCCAAAGGAGGCCGAATACACAAAAAGCTCAAACATCCATATAACAACGTGGTGTAGCAGATCAAAATCTTTTTTTTTTCAGATCTTGCCTCCGTCAGTGGTGTAGCAGATCAAAATCTCTTTTCCCGATCTTGCCTCCATCAATGGTGTAGTAGATCAAAATCTTTTTTTAGATCCTGCCTCCGTCAGTGGTGCAACAGATCAAAATCTTTTTCAAATCCCACATTCATCAATGGTGTAGCAGATCAAATCTAAATTACTAGATCTCGCCTCTTCGTCAGTAGTGTAGCAAGATCAAAATTTTTCTCGATCTAGTCTCTCCGTCAGCGGTGTAGCGGATCAAACTCTTTTCAGGTCTTGCCCCTTCTTCGGTGTTGTAGCTAGACCAAACTTTTCGCATCGGATATCACTTTAGAATTATAGCTAGGTTCAAAAATTAAAAAAAAAATCAAAAGAAAAAAAAAGGCAAAAGCAAAAAAATTAAAAAATCAAGAAAAATAAAAAGAAAAAAATCACTCAAAGCTTCATCCTCCGATCCTGCCTCTTCGTCGGTGTTGTAGCTAGATCAAAACTTTTACCTTTAGACCTTGTCTCTTCTTCGGTATTGTAGCTTGGTCTTGCCTCTTCGTCAATGTTGTAGCTGGACCAAACGTGCCAAAATTCCGATTCTGCCTCTTCGTCGGTGTTGCAGCTGGATCAAATTTTTTGTACCTTTAGACCGTGCCTTTTCGTCGGTGTTGCAGCTCAGTCAAATTCTGGTATTTCCTCTTCGTCGGTGTTGTAGCTGGACCAAATATACCAAAATTCTAATCATACCTCTTCATCAATGTTACAGCTGAATCAAAAACTTTTTATCTTTAGACCGCGCCTCTTCGTCGGTGTTGCAGCTCAATCAAATCCTGATATTGCCTCTTCGTCGGTGTTGCAGCTAGACCAAATTCACTAACACTCGATCATGCCTCTTCGTCGGTGTCGTAGTTGGATCAATCTCCATTAACTCTAGACCTTGCCTTTTCGTCGGTGTTGTAGCTGGGTCAAAATTTACTGACTTTTTCCTCTCATTGTAAATGTTGTAGGTAGTAAAAAGTAAAAAGAAGAAAAGAAAAAGAAGAAAACGAAGAAAGGAAAGAAAAAGAAAAAAGATAAGAGAAAAAATAAAAGAAAGAAAAAGAAAAATTCTGTCAGATCTGGTTTTTCGTCGGTGTTGTAGCTAGATCAAACATCAGAGCCTTCATCATTCGATCCTACCTTTTTGTCGGTGTTGCAGCTGGATCAAAATTTTCAACTCCAAACCTTGCTTCTTCGTCGGTGTTGCAGCTTTGTCAAATCTCGGTCTTGCCTCTTCGTCAGTGTTGCGGTTGGACCAAATATGCTAGAATTCTGATCTGGTCACTTCGTAAGTGTTGCGACTGGATCAAACATCAGAACCTTCATTCTGTCAGATCCAGTCTCTTCGTTAGTGTTGCAGCTGGATCAACGTCAGAACCTTCATCCCTCGATTTGGTCTCTCGTCAGTGTTGTAGCTAGGTTATTTTCTCCAGGTATTGCGTCACCGTCGGAGTCGTAGCAAGTCGAGCTCATTTTGTCTCCTCCAACAGATCATCCTAGGTTAAAGATTTTGCTTCCCCAATAGATCATCTATTTTGAAGATTTTGCATACAAAGGCAGTCGAGCAGATCAAGTGGAGCAAAAAGCAAAGAAAAAAGGTAAAAAAAAATATAAGACCATTCGGTTTTGGTTAGATCCACGTACCTAGGATTAGATTCGAGAAAATCTAACCATGGTTTTGGCTTTAAGAAAAAAAGAGTCTTTTGACCCCTATTTCATCAACTCCGACCGTCGAAGGTGGCGGCTCGCCGACGCCGATGAACGGCAGCAGCTCGCGGCGGGTGACCAGGCAAACCTCGACGACTGGCAGAGACGAGAGAGAGAGCTGGAGAGAAAACCAGTTTTTTTTTAATTACCACACACACCAAATGATTTTTTTGGTCTAAAACCAGGTATTTAAAGGCTCACCAAAACGACGTCATTTTAAGGCTCTCGACCCGTGCCTCGACCCGACCCGACCTGGAAGATCCGCGCATGTTGATGGATGGGGAAATTGCTGATTTGATCTCTCCGTTTATGTATCCTTTATTTTTCCGTCCTTCAATTTGCGTTTTCTTTCATTCTGATCACTGTTTTTTCTCTATTATTATTAACTAATATATATACGTATGTATGGTAACAAATTATATATATGTTAACTAATATATATGAATTATTCTATATATGTTTAAGTTTTTATATATGTATATTAATTAGTACGTTTTTCCTCTTATATTTATTTTGTATTCCTTATTTATTTTTTTTATTTTACCTTTGATATTACCATACATGTGTATATTATTTAAGGTATATTTTTGAATCATTTTTTATATGTAAAATACTGTAAATATGAATATGTAAATTATTAATAATATATATAAATATATATGTTTCTAAAAAACTGTATACTTTTATGTATATATACACGTACCATATAATATTATATATTTGTATATTGTGTTACTATTTTGCTTCGAGAATCTTTATGCTTTTATTAGATTTTAAACTCATTTTAATATAAAGGGAATCTTTTCTAATTTATTTCGAGAACTGGCTAGGAAGTGATATCCTGACTTATTCAGGTGTCATCTTCCTCGGTTGTTGTAAATAAGGAAATATTCTCCTTAGATCGTTTTTGGGATTAAATTTTAAATTAAAACTCGAATTTTGGTTTTCTTGCAAAGACAACACTTAGTCAACGTGGTACCAATTTTAGGCACTGTGGGGTGTTAATTCTTTCTCCCGCGTAATCGACTCCCGAACCCAAATATTCTGAATTTCTAGTTATTTTTAATGGTGTCTGGTCTACCAGAGTGGCCGATGGCGACTTTATCTTCCACCTCTCATCTCTCATTTTTCCCATTTTCAATTTAAAAAAAAACCTTTATTACAATGGCCGAACTATCCACTTTGTTTTTTCGCATGTGGCCTATGATATTGAAAACCACTCTGGTTCAACGTTACTTTTTCCGACTCTTGATTTCCTCCAAGAGGATTCAAATAGCAGCTGCAATGCCTAATGATGGTCATTTGCAGTTTTGCTCTCAACATGCATCATTGATATGCGATGCCATGCACCGACTCCAATAGCTTGCCGTACATCCGTAACCACAATATAAATCATTCCTCCGCCAAATATTATTGGAATTCGGAAGTGAGGTTGCATCAGCTATTACAATTTGGTCGTTGAGAAAATTGAATATCTCACTTGAAGGCATGTAGATGTAGGAGATATTACACTACGGCCTACGCACAGGGTGATTGGGAAAATCATTATCTGGCTAGAAACTCGGTCCATATTAATTACTTATACATAAGAGTCAACCATTCCAATCAATGGTTTATTTAGGATAGAAAGTGGTCATTTTTTCCTTTATTAATAGCGGATCAATTCATTCAGAACCAGAACACCAGTGACAGATAAAAAGAAGCACCACAACATAGGCACCATCCTTGCCTTGATCCTTTATTAACTATTTCCATCCAGAAAAAGGAAAAACAAAAACATCATCATATATAGACCAATAGTTCACTTATCAAGCACTGTTTCCATGACCAATCGCTTATTTGCACTTTGAAAGGAATGGCCCTTATCACTGTTTGGTGGTATAAAGCTGCCAGGGCTGGCCAAACCCAGAATATCCACTGCAACCAGAGAGGATTTAGCATTCATAGCTAAAATACAATAATCTGGTTGTTAAACTACAAGAAAAGATGGCAACTTGGGAAGACTTACATGCTCATCCCATGCTTGGTCCTTGTTGTATATAAGAGCTGTGCCAAGGCTTGTAGCAGGATTAATGCCTGTTCCCGTAATGGGAATTGTTGCCAGGAACACTGCCAACCCCATAGGCAACGGTTCCAAAATCTAGTATTCACCCAAATATTAGAAACAATGATTTTGAAATGGCAAGGAAAGCTAAGAAACTGAAATTGTGCTTACAGGAATGTGGGAATCTTGTGCATGAAGCTTAGCATCAGTGGCAGAGAAGACAGTATAAACAAGAAAAAGGTACCAACAATCTTGGGTTCGAGCGGCAGTTCCTATAGGCTGCTTCTCCCTGGAATCATGGGCATATATAGCTTTGGAAGTGGGGGGAGGATGAAGTATTTGTAGGGTGTAGCGTGACTTGGGGACAAAGATTGACAGACCGTAAGCTCAAATCTTTTGTGTTTTTGGTATACTGATATTTTATGTCTTTTTTAATTTAGATATTAATCAAATAAGACCTTTAGCCCTTCCAATTTTTAAATTTACTCTCCCAATGTTTGGTCCCAACTCCGTTGTTGCTTTTAGGAGTGTTAAAATGTCATGCTTGATTCATAAAAGTAGGTTGAATGAGTAAAGACTATTCCCAAGACAAATTGCTTATTGCCACTACTTGATTGACCGAGCATTCGTCCGAAAGTAAAATTTTCGAGGAGTTAATCCGAGGGCATTCGGATTAAAGTGGAATTATGCTTAGAGCCATTAAACACCCCTAGCAGGTTTTGGATAATTGTAGATGCCATTAATATGGCCTCCTTTTACTATATACTTTGAATAACAGCACATTGTATTCACATGCTGATTTAACTGTTATTATTATGTTAACATCGTCACATCAGAATTTCCATTCAATGTGGCCAAACACATCTAATCTGATAACCCTCAATTATCCACACAAAAAATAATTCAGAATGGAGACTTTCAAAGGCATTAATTAAAAGGCTTTTATTTTGTTCATCTGCTCGCTTTTCCCATGGTAAAAGGGCATCTCACTGCAATCTGTATGGTCTACATGGTTTGTCAAGAATAGCTTGCTGGATAATGGAAGCCTGTCAATTTGGTTTTCGGAGATACTATAGCTTTCTGCATTTTGATTGCTAGCTACTAGCTAGGGTGGTTATCAAATGTAAGAAAATACCAGAAGAGAAAGAATCTCATGTTTTACAATATATGGAAACATTAATAATAAAGAACATACACCTTGGTGAAGAAAAGAATTTGAATGAATCATCATTTATTCAAGCAACATGGTGTGAGACATTTCTCATCAAAATTAAAGGAGGGTTTTTGTTTTTGATTTGGTAGCTAGCCCTCGTGGGGATATAAAGGGTTGAGCTTCAAGGATCGTAAATGTTATCGCAAATGTTACAGTGCTCTGCAATCAATCTCGCCATCACACTTCCCTCCTCTATCTTCAATTCTCTGCTTCTCTTGTTCCACAAGTGAACTACATAGCTCTCACTGCTTATATCAGCAACTGTGTCATCTGTCCACTTTGAGTCGGCCTCCGTTTCTGGTTTCTTAAACAGCTTGGCTATCTTAATCCAATCCACTGGATAAAAGGCCTTTGGTGGGAAAACTGTAATGTTACTGTATTCCGGGTTGTCTCTTATTCTCTCCATCACCCTGGAAACCAAGTACGGTCCATTGTGCCCCCACCTATTCCCGTTAAAAGTGGTGGCATATTCCTGCAAGAATTCCAGCAAAACAGGATGGTGGATGTCGAAGATCATAACTGCTCCATTTAATCTGGCCCATTTCTTGGTTACTTGGTTGATACTTTGTGCGCCAATGGCATTCCTCAAACCTGATAAATCTTTCAGGAATATGAAATCTGTGTCCAAGTAGACTCCTCCATACTTGTACAAAACCGCTAGCCTGATGAGATCAGATAGATGGTTGAATAAAGGAACTGAACCAGGGTCCATGTTCCCACTCTTCAACTCATCAAGCCACGCCTCAGCTGGTGTATTCTTCACTAGAAACGGCACGTCGGGTGTGACTGCAAGGACGTTAAAACCACGGTCAAGAAGTGGTTTCAGGACCCTGTACCCTTTTGGAGTGTCCAAGGAGCTCGACAAAATCAGCAGGCATCCATCTGGCGAGCTGCTGAACAGACTATCTACGGCCAAGAACTCTCTAGGTCCAAAGGACTGCGCTGTCGAAAGCCACACCATGAAGAACTGAGCTGAACAATTGTTGTTGAACAATTCCAAAACTCGACCATGGAATTTCTCGCTCAACTCATTTGATTTGAGAATTTCGAGTTCCGGTAGTTTTCTCCTGAACCATTCCATCCTTTCGTCTACAGATGCCTTGAAGGGAGGAATTAGGGGATCTTCATTCTCAGTTTCTTCTTCAATCTTTCTTTCAGGGGACCCCGGCAGGGTATTTAAACTGGTGGCAACCTGCCCTCCCCCTTCGACCGGCAGAGTCGTCACGGTCTGAGGTGATGGAAGAGCCTCACCAGCCTTAATGGGAAGATTAGACATTAGGCTGTCTGCATAAACAAAGAGGAGTATAGCAGCAATGCAAATGGTAGAGAGCAAAGGCGATTTCGCCATTCGTTTAATCAATCGGTAAGTGAACGACTTCTTGGACATTCTTCTGAATGGCCCGAGCATTGAACGAACAGAGAATTTCGTTTGAGGAGACATGCTCAGACAACCTAACTGCATCCTACACATGACAATAAATATACACATTACTTGCTGATTTTCCTTCATCAAATTGGAACAGAATAAATGTGGTTGTTATTATCACGTCATTGTAATGGAATAATTTTTTAACAAGAGTAATTCGTGACTGCTGGTATTAAAAGAAAATATATGTAATGTAATTAATTGGATTCAATGAAAATATGTAGTCTTATAATCTCTAACTATAATGATTTCTTGATGTAAAATGAAAACCGTCCACTTCGGTGTTGAAATCGTGCAAATTTAGTATTGAGGACATCACTATTTGTCTGCATTTCCAATTAAATAGAGTTGCTATCAGTAATTATATGCATTTTAAATACATAATGAAATTAAATCCATTATTAAATTCTGAATAGATTTTGATGCATATGCCTGACATGCCAACTTATGCACATACTTTAAACGACATTAAATTAGCAACCGCATGAATCTGTATGTTTTATTCAATGATAAATGCATATATTTATTTTCATAAAGCGATTGAATCTATTATAGAGCTCTATTTACAAAATCTCAAACCCTGACAACAGAAAAGTTTCCAAGTCTACATATGAATCATAAATGTAGAAAGTGTTGGTGTGCTGCTGAAAAATCAGTTTTGCTGGAAGGAGAAGAATAATAAAGAAAGGAAAACAAATCTGAAAAAATTGACAATCTCACACATGTTTCTGCTTCATTACATTTCATTTAATAGGTTTATAAAAGTTTAAATTTGCAGTTATCTACTTACTAGAGTAAATAGACTAATAAAAGCCTAGACAATAGCTAGTAATTATCAATACGATAGACACACAAAATAAAATATGATATTCAATATCAGACTCAATACAACAACACGTCATACCAAAATCATGTTTGACAAATGAAATTCTATTCCTTGAAAGAACCTTTGTCATCAGATTAACAACCTACATTTCAGAAGAACAAAATTCCATCTTGATCAATAAATTTTTCTTAGCCTCACAATTTTCATGAACTTCACATTAATATGTTTTGTTCTACCATGTTGAACTGGATTTTCAACAATAGCAATAGCTGGCTTATTGTCGCACAAAAAAAAAACAGTAGCACTTTCTTGCTCAAAGTCAAGATTAGAAAGTAAATTTCTCAACCAAATTGTTTGATTTGCAACAGCAGCAACAATGTATTTAGCTTCTACAATCGATTGAGCCACAACTTGTTGCTTCTTTGAGCTTCAACAGATTGCACCCGAGCCAAGGTTAAAAACATATCCCGATGTACTCCTCAAATCATCCAAACTCTCTGCCCAATCACTATCAGAATATCCAGTTAATATCACACTATCCATCTTTAAATAATTCAGCCATTCACCTATTGTACTCTTCACATATCTAAGAACCCTTTTAGCAACTCCTAGATGAACATCAATAGGTGAACTCAAAATCCTTCATAACAATGTTGCATGAAACATTAAATTAGGTTGTGTAGCTGTCAAGTAGAGTAAGCTTTCAACAATGCTTCTGAAAATAGAAGGATCACAGAGTTTCTCTCCATCATTTTTTGATAACTTCAAGTTTAAAGGCAGTGGTGAATCAACTCCCTTGCAAGATTCCATCTTGAATTTTCTTAGAACGTCTAAGCATACTACTTTTGTGAAATGAAGATACTAGCCTTGCTTTGATTAAATTCCATCCCAAGAAAGTAGCTCATCAAGCCAAGATTAGACATCTCAATTTTTTTGCATACTCAATTTGAATTCTGAAACAGCTTTGTCATTGCTTCCCATTACCAACAAATCATCAACATATAGAGAAACAACAAGCAAATCAACATTCTTATCTTTCTTAAGATGCAAAGTAGCTTCATTAACACTACTTTGAAAACTCAACTTCTGCAAATAAGAATCAATTCTGTAGTACCAAGCTCTTGGTGCTTGTCTTAGGCTATAAAGAGATCTCTTAAGCTTGACACTTAATTTTCCTTTCCTGCAACCACAAAATCTTCAGATTGGTAAACATAGATATTTCTTCAAGCTCTCTATTCAAGAAAACTGATTTTACATCTAAATGAAAGACATTCCAGCTCAATTCGGCAGAATAGACCCTTTGAATAGTACCAAGAGGGATATTCGGGGAGGCGAACCTAAACCATAACTTGAGATGAATACTTTTCAGCGTAGGGAAAGACCGATTCCAAGGCTGCACCGTTAAATAATGCCCATAGATGGTCCAAGGCCTTCCCAGAAGAGCTTTCATATAATCATGCTCATTCGTGAATTTAACCAAGTAGTACTTATTGGCTAAATCTATCAGTTGAATGGAACCAACAGGTTGCCAAATGGTGGTAACACGAGCAAAAAGAGCCTTATAACCAATTGACCTACCTAATAAGCGAACAATGAACGCATGCATTGATCAATCTGATCATGCACATGATTCGAGAACCAAATTGTCGAAAAAGGTCCAGTCAGATTCACAATGCAATCCTCATCGAGAAATTTCACTTCATTTTCACCACCTATTATCTGAGGTCTTTTAGGGCCTCCCGGCGCAATAGACGCCACGTGCGCGTATGAGGGCTTAGCAACCCTGTCAGTTTCATGAGTTTTGACTCCTGCCCTACCACCTGGAGCCTCCCTACGAGCACCCTGATCACCATTGGCCTCTATCTCCACAGCTTCAACATGAGGAAACTTATCACCCTCATTCTTGCTCTTTTTCGGGTTCCTAAGATCCTTCAACGGTGATCCAGGTCATTCTAATACTGGCGTCGGTGACACTTGTGGTACAAACTCCGGCGGTTGACCATTATGCCTAGCAGTTGGTGCTTCCATGGCAGCTACGTTAGGGTTGACAACAGTAGTAATAGGGTTTTCCATTACTTGAAATATTTTATTATTATTAAATATAAAAATAATTTAAAATAAAAAACATATTTAATATACTCAAAAAATAAACTTAAAATCATATCCAATCCTTAATCTACAAACCCTAAAACTCTTCCTTTCACCTTCACCAGTCACCCTCACTGGTCATTTCGATGAGAACTGACTCAAATCATGACTTAACTTGTTTTCTTCGTAAACCAAAATGATTCTCCATTTGTTGTTAACATGTACCCATTTCTAAGCCTCTACAGGAATTTGCATTTTTCACAAGATTATGCATTTTTCAAGGGCACTACACATCCTGTTATGGATGGAGCCAACGTTTACACGAATGCATTTGAAGCAAGGCAAGGATTATGGGCAAGACCGTGGTTAATTCCTTCTCAAAGCAGTCATGCCTTGAGGAATTTGGAAGAGAGAGAAACGAAAAATAGGCAGTTGGATGGAAATTTTTGTATACATCAGAACCAGGAGTTATAGGAGGGTGTGACCGGTGAAGGGTATGGCCGGTAAGGGTGAAGGAAAGAGTTTGGGGTTTATGGATTGGATATAATTTGGAGTTTTGCTTATTGGTAAATTAAATAATTTTAGTTTTTTATTTTTTTGAACAATAGTTTTTATTTTAAATTACTTTTATATTTATTAATAATAAAATATTATTTTATTTTATTTTAAATTATTTTTTATATTTAATAATAAAAAATATAACATGTCATGCCAAAATATTATTAGAATAATTCAGAGTGATAAAAAAAGTTCAATGTATAAAGTTCAGTTATTAAATTAATTTTTTTTAAAGTTGAGTTAGCAAAATATGAGTGAGAAGATAGTTGAGTGATGATAATTTATCTTTTTCTTAAAACATAATGAAGTTTTAGATGAGTCTAAAAGAAGGCAGTACCGATATGACCGTTAGATCAGATAAAAACAAATATGGGCCATTGGATTTAAAAATAAGAAGTGGTATAAGGTTAAAAAGGTCAACCGGTAAGCATTTGTGTAGTTACCTTTTTCCATAAAAAATCCATCAACATTTCTGTAAGTTTTGTAAAATATTGTGTAGGTACCCTATTTGTTATGTGTTTGATAACATATAGAATTATCCTTTAAGGCTTTGTGTAATAACACAATTTTATACCATAAATTTTGTTGGTTTTAGATTAGGAGATATAGGGCAATAATTTGTATAGTTACTTTTGTTCTTATAAATTTCATAAATATTTTTGTAGGTCTTGTAAAACACTGTGTAGGTACTCTATTTGTTATGTGTTTGGTAACATATAGAGTTATCATTTATGACTTTGTGTAGTAAAACAATTTTCTACCATAAGTTTGGTTGGTTTTAGATTAGGGGATATGGGGTAATAATTTTTGTAGTTACTTGTTTTCTTATAAATACCGTTAACATTTCTGTAGGTATTGTAAAACATTGTGTAGGTACTTTATTTGTTATGAGCTTGGCAACATATAGAGTTATCCTTTAAGACTTTGTGTAATAACACAATTTCCTATCATAAGTTTGGTAGGTTTTAGATTAGGATATACGGGGTAATAATATGTGTATCTACCTTTGTTCGTATAAATTTCATACACATTTTTGTAGGTCTGGTAAAACATTATGTAGATACCCTATTTCTTATGCGTTTGGTAACATATGAAGTTATCCTTTTAAGACTGTGTAATAACACAATTTCCTACTATAAGTTTGGTTGGTTTTAGATTAGGAGATATGAGGTACTAATATGTGTACCTACTTTTTTTTTTATAAATTCCATACATATTTTTGTTGGTCTAGTAAAACATTGTGTGGGTACTCTGCTTGTTATGAGTTTGGTAATAGAGTTATCCATTAAGACTTTGTGTAATAACACAATTTCCTACCACCAGTTTGGTTGGTTTTAGATTAGGAGATACGGGGTAATCATATGTGTAGCTACATTTTTTCTTATAAATTCCATACACATTTTTGTATGTCTAGTAAAACATTGTGTAGGTACCCTATTTGTTATGACTTTTGTCACATATAGAGTTATTGTTGAGTTGATCAAACAAAGGAAATATGCCAAGAGGGGGTGAATTGGCTATTTAAAAGTTGAAGGGTGCAAGATGGAAATGTAAAAATTGGACACAAGCAATTTTAGAGTGGTTCAAGCTTAGAACAAGCTCTACATCCACTACCTCAACACCCTACTAAGGATTTCAACAATTCACTCACTAAATTCGTCCCCTTTTCTTGGCTTAGGAGGAAACCGTTGCAATCAATCAAAGCTTTCTACCCAAAGCTTGATCAAAGACACTCTTACAAAGAAATTATGGTAAACAGAAAAATGCCTCTCAAAGGTAGATAAGTTTACCCAATTACAAGTTCACACAAACTCAAACTTGAATAAAAATGAATACAATAAAATCTCTCAAGAAGGTTACAAGAATTTGACTCTATAAGGCTCAAAAGGATTGGATTTTTGCTTGAATGTGCTTGACTTGTTCAATTCTTGTTGTTGTAGCTTTTTAGGCTTGCTTTTATACCCTTTCATTGATTTCTATCCGTTTGGCTAGTTGGAATCATCAATAGAGTCGTTGGGCTCCCTTTTTCCGACCATTAATGAACTTCTGCAACCTACCGTATCGGTACACGAACAGTCGTATCGATACCTATCTCAAAATAGAAAGAGACGTTGTGTACAAAATACAGGGGCGTATAAATACACGGGAAGGCGTATCGGTACGGTCTCAGTGTAAAACAAAAGGCGTATCAAAAAGGGCAAGGCTGTATCGATACAATTTTGCTCACTTGGGCAACTGCCAAAACCTGTTTCGTACCACGTAGGCGTATCAATACTGGTTAACTGATTTTCAAAATCGCGTGTTCCCAATAACTAACCAGGCAACGTTCGAATAATAAATAAAAGGATTGGAAAAATCTTAACCCCGTATCGATACGGTGGTAGCCGTATTGGTAAGCTGTTCTTTAAATCTTAAACCTATTATGAAGGTCGTATCGAAACGGATGGCACCGTATCGAAACGCATGAGTAAAAACCTTAGCCCATATGAAGGCCATATCGAAACATGCTTGCTTGTATCGAAACGGATTCTTACAGTGGCCTTTTAAGTTAAGCCCGTATCGAAACGCTCGAGGGCGTAAAATTTGAATTTGGCTTTAAAAACACTTAGAAAAATTTATGGGGTTTAAGTTTTTGACTTTGAATAATTTTGTACTTGAAAAATCCTTGTCAATTGTGAGTCATTGAGATACTTAAAAATTTATTTTTCTTTTGCAAATAGGTCCTTAAACAATTTGTTATATCAAAATTAAACATTGGTTTTACAATATCCCCCTTTTTGATATAACAAAACCAAGTTAAATTTTTAAGTCTTTTTGAAAAACTCCCTCTTACTTTAAGATAGGTTTTAAAAACATTTTTGAAAATTTAAGCTCTTTTACTTCTCCACCTTTTTGTTAGATTAAAATCAATGATAGATCAATAGATAAGCAAGAGTAAAGCAAAAACAACATAATATTCATTGAGGCATAAAGCAATAATCAAGCAACATAAGAATCCAAACTTAAAACTTAAAAACAAACTAAAATCAAAGTATAGGTTCTTAAAGGAGATAACATAAGTGTATAAAATAAAGATCCTAATACGACATGTATGCAATGAATGTCTAGGGAGCATCCTCATCGTCCTCATCCTTTTCATCTTCATCTTCATCTTCATCATGGGTTTGAGTAGCTTGAGATTGTCTTCATTCCCCATGGAAAGCCGTGAGAGATATGTCCATCGAACCTTGTTGGCTTTCAATTGCTTGAACTCGTTCCTTTAAGGAAGTAATCGAGTATCAATGGCTGCAAATCCTTCATTCATGGTTGTCTTCAATGAGGTCATAGATGTGTTTAATGTGATGAATTGCTCATTGAGATAAGCCATGAGAGTATCCATAACCGGTGGAGCTACCGGAGCTTGAGGAATAGCTTGTGGAGGAGCTTTCAGTTCTTTCAGGATGGCATTATGTAGAAGCTCGGCGAGACGAAGCCACTCACCATTGAAATAGCGAAACTTTGAACGAACAAGAGAGCGCTCATCAATGGGATCGGTAAGAGGCTCAGGAAAGTCTTGCGAGAAATTGATCTCCAATTGAGTAAACAAGTAACTCAATAATGTCCCATAAGTGAAAGATGAAACTAGAGAGGTGTGGCGATGTTGGATGAAGTAAACTAGCTCCGCGAACATAATTTGACCAATATTGGGTTGCTTCTCTTCACGAAAACATCTAATCCAAAAGTCATCCACTTATCGGATAGCAGAAAACTTACCACCGGATGGCCAAAACCACCAAGTGATCATGAGATGCAAGAAGCGATCATGAGCATCAAGAACAGTGACAGAACCGCCAAGAACATATCCCATGGAGTCCTCATCGTTGATTCCTTCATCTTCTATCCTAAAAACATTGACTAGAGTTTGAAAATCAATAGGAAATTTCTTCCCCATTGAGAATGACTCAATAGCAATGACCTTAGAACAGTCTTGGTTAGGGATGCACCGGGCATTAGCAAAGAAAATTAAGACAAGATTACGGTACAAAATCTCCGGGAGAGCCAAAAATAGAATAAAGTTCCAACGTCTCAAAAGATGAAGATATCTAAACTTGAAATGTCCAGAGTTTAATAATGGAAGAGATGTTACTCTTTCGCAGCGAATTTTGTAGTTTTGGTATTGCTTGAAGTGATCTAAAGCCGCCGGAGTCGAAAAACTCTTTTGGTAAATAACGCTAAGGTTGGAACGAGCCGAATTATCTTTAGTTGAAGACTCGCCAACCTTAGTTGTTCTAGCTCTCTATCTCGGTGCCATAGGTAATCTGAAAAACAATTTTAAGGCACAAAAACAATGTATACATAAATCATCATATTCGATCCAATATTCAATCCAATAAATCAAGGTATTGTTTAAAAATCTATATTTTAAAAACATATACAAGTATAAAATATAATTTTGGTAAAAAGAATTTCAAAAAATAGTTTAGAAAAATATACGATATAATTTTATATTCGAATAAAAAATTTTGGATTTTGAAATTTTCTTTACAGAAACTTGGAAAACTATAGTATGTATATGTTTAAAACACAGAAACTAAGTAAAAATAGTATAGAAATCAAAATGAAATTAAAAAGAAAAGTAAAGAGTTTTATACCTTGAAGTTGGGATTATGAATGAATGAGGATGAAGCAACACACAATCTTTGATGAAAAAAGCTTGGGGTGATGTTTAGAGTAGAACCCTCAAAATATTTGATGAATTGATGTGAAAAACTTATAACTGGGTGTGTATTTAAAGGGAAAATCGGCTAGGGTTTAGGGAAAAAGTTTTGGTTAAAGTTAAACCCATTTAATGACAGACAGCTTCGCATACCGATACGCCACGTGGTGTATTGAAACAGGTGTACCGATACGCCTAGAAGGCATACCGAAACACGAGACCCGTATCGATATAGACTCGACTGTATCGAAATAAGTTCTTGAACCCGTATCGATATGGTTAGACTCGTATCAATACACTTGTGCCGAGAAATGCAATCTAGTTTAAGTCAAGAATGGTGTATCAAAACACCTTTACCCGTTTCGATACGAATAACCCAAAAATGCATTTTGGGCCACAAGTTGCTCAAAAGTTCAATTTTATTTGAACCAAAATGCATGGAGATGATATGTGAACAACATGTATGGTCTAACATGGATACATACTCCCTCTAGCAACAAATATAGATGCATCAAGAAGCAAAATCACACATGCATATCAATCAATTGAATTCAAGCAAATTTTTTACCTTAAAGGGCTCTAAAGGGTCAAGAGAGACTGGTTAAACCTAACTCTCTCCTAAGAGTCCAAAATCACTCTTTATCTAAAGGTTTGGTAAATATATCTGCTAATTGGTGTAAGATGTCAACATACTCTAGAATTACATCATTTGTTCAAGACATGATCTCTAATGAAATAATGTCTAATTTCTATGTGTTTGGTTCTAGAATGTTGAATAGGATTCTTAGTGAGACAAATGGCACTAGTGTTTTCACACTTAAGGGGTGTGGTACCTGCATCGACTCCATAATCTAAGAGTTGTTGCTTCATCCAAAGGACTTGAGCGCAACAACTCACAACCGATATATACTCTGCTTCGGTGGTAGATAAAGCTATACTATTTTGTTTCTTAGAGAACCAAGATATGAGCATACTACCTAAGAATTGACAAGTTCAGGAGGTTATCTTTCTATCTATCTTACACCCTCCATAATCTGCATTCGAGAAAGCATGAAGATCAAATGAGGACTCTCTGGGATACTAAAGACCTAAACTAGGTGTATCTCTAAGGTATCTAAAGATTCTCTTAACGGATATAAGGTGCGATTCTCTAGGGCTAGCTTGAAACCTAGCACACAAACAAACACTAAACATAATATTGGGTCTACTTACAATTGTTGGGAAACGCCGGTACACCCCATGGCGCAGCGAAAAAATTATCCGGCGTAATCTGCCAGTGATCCATGTACAATGGATGAATTCGGAGTGATAAAGGATGAAAACATTACCTCAAGTAATCTGGAATTCCGCAGCGAGTATAGGAGAATCCAAATCAAATCCGAGTTGTCATAGCAAAGTTCCGACCTCTATGCAATCCACCCGAATAAAACGAACAATTTTTTCTCTTCTCTAACTGTTAGAGAGGATTTTCGAAAAACATAAAAACATATGTTGGTTGCTAGACCTTATGCCTTTATATAGAATTTAAAAACCTAATTCTAATTAAATTCAGATTCTTTAAATATACAATATATTTAATCAAATATAATTAAATATATAGAATCTGAGTCTACTTTAATTAGGTTTCTTTTATATATATATATATATTTAATAATATTTGATAATTATAATAAATTATCAAATATTAATATATATATATATATATATATAAACGAAATTATCCATAATTACAATAATTATAACAATTTATGTTTCTCGTTGATTACATGTACAACAGGTTTGTACACATATTATCTAGTCGATATTTGTTAGTTTCAATCATAGGGTGTGACCCTTGTAGGTTCATCTAATGTTAGCAGTAATATCCAGAACAATTCTAATATTACAAGCAATAAGTGCCATCTAGCAATGTTGGAGTATGCCCAAAGACCAATTATGAGATGGTTGTAAAAGACATACTTATTTTATCTTGTTTATTAATAAGAAGCCATTATTATTATTCTAGACTTATTCTGTGTATTTATAAATAAACTGAATTATAATAAAGTCCTTAGAATAATATAGTTATTCTTGAATGTCCTTAGTCGAGAATTATTGTGGACTTGGACAACAATAATGTATCAAGAATAATATGTAGTTGATTGATGACAAAGTGTTGTCATTGACATAGAGATGTCAAAATCAATACATAAGTATGTGTTAGGGAACAACATACTGGACTGACCCGCTATGAGCATGTTTCTTGGATTATTATGAGACAATCACAACATTGCTCATGGTGATAACTACATGTATGATCCTCAGACTTGAGATCATCATTATTTCAACATCATGAGTGACATATTTTGATACGATTAAACGTGTGTCGTAACTGACTACACTATAAAGACTGATATTGGATATGTCACAATCCATGTAGCGAAATATGGTTGATCAAGATAGGATTTGTCCCTCCTACATAATATGAGTAATATCATAGGCCACTTGATTGAGTGAGACTAGAAAATGCATGGCCATGCTCGAATGAATTGATATGGGATATCATAGCTATTCGTTTATAATAATCTACTCAAGATATCAAGAAACATTAGATGGACTATACAAGTGTGACTAATCCATGACTTGTGTCCGATCTAGATATGAGGACAAAATGATTAAATACATAAAAGAAGTTAATCACGGAAAAAGGTTAAATCGAACCACTATTTATGTAACTTAGGTAGCAATGATGTATTGCTAGATGTCACTCATTGCTTGTAATATTAAAATTGTTCTGGATATTCCTGCTAACGTTACATGAACCTAAACCTACAAGGGTCACACCCTATGGTTGAAACGAACAAACATGGACTAGATAGCATGTGTACAAACTTGTTGTACACGTAATTAGTGAGAAACCAAAATTGTTAATTTCGGTTATATATATATGTTAATATTTGATAAGTTATTGTAATTATCAAATACTATATATATATATATATCTTTAAAAGAAACCTAATTAAAGTAGAATTAGATTCTACATATTTAATTATATTCAGTTAAATATATTATATGTTTAAAGAATCCGAATTTAATTAGAATTAGGTTTTTGAATGCTATATAAAGGCATAAAGTCAGCATCCAAAATATGCCTTTTTCGAAAATCATCTCTAACAGTTAGAGAAGAAAAAATTGTTTGTTTTATTTGGAAAAAATTGTTTGTTTTATTTGGGTGGACTACGTAGAGGTCAAAACACTGCTGTGATGACTCAGATTCGATTTGAATTCTCCTATACTTGCTGCAGAATTCCAGATTGGTTGAGGTAACGTTTTTCATCTTTTATCACCCCAAATTCGTCCCTTGTACATGGATCACTGGTGGATTATGCCGGATAATTTTTTCGCTGCGCCATGGGGTGTACCAACGTTCCCAACAGTGGTATCAGAGCCACTTGTACGATACGAATTTGGACTTAAATACTTGGATGATGTTTTTGTATGAGATGCATGTTTTACCTTTTCTGTTTTGATGAGTATGCGATGTTTTTGCGAAACGTAGAAATTGAATCTAGTGGCGATTAATATGTTAATCTGTTTTAACATGTTTTTACGATCGATGGTTAAGTGTTAATCATGTGTTTGTTGCGGTAAACTTTTGATAATCATATGTTAATAGTTGACATGATGAACATGCTGTTAAGATAGCAGATCATTTTTGGCAGAGGAATAATGGTTGTTCCAAAGTGAAAAACCTTAGGGATTGAAAAATCCCAAAAGCACGAATCTGTTGATAAAAGTTATCAAATCGTGAGGTTTTTCCATAGTAATCGAAGTGCCAAAATTAATCTGTTGATACGGGCAGACCAGACGACCCCGAATCTGCCAGACCGCGTAGGCAACAAAGGTCGTAGGAACTTTTTAGGTAATCTTAATTAACAAGATAAAATATGTATATGTTTTGGATGATATGCACGGTGTTTGAAATGCATGGTTATAGCCCAAATAGCTTATTTACTTTGGTTTTATATAAATATGGCCTGCGTGTCATGCCTTTCTTTTTTCTATTGTAATTTTATTCTCATCTTACTCCCTCGTATGTGAAACGAGTTTCTAAAAATTTGTAATATTTATGGAGAAAGCGTGGACCAAAGGAGCAGACTATTGGGCCGATCAAAGGTGGATTAGGTGCTTAAGAAGCAAGTTCTATCTTTAGTAATTTTGGTTCTCCCATTGGCTTAGGATGGGCCACCTTAGTTTTAAGGGCTATAACCTTTGCATTTATATTTACTGCTTTACATGTATGTGATACAATGTATATTTTTTAGCATGATGATAACTGATTAGATCATAATAGAATGGTGAGATTAATATAACAAAAACCCTCTATATTTAATTAAAATTAGTCATCCAATATTAGCCATCGTTAAAACCTCAATCGGTACTATGTAGGTTTTGCCAAAGCAAAATACTTAGATCTATCTTGGTTAAATGCAAAGAATAAGCAAGTGATATTCACTAGTTGTAATATTGGTTAAACTAAGTTGTTCTAATAAGATTAGAAACCTAAAGACTAATGATTGTTCAAGAACTTTGGTGATTGAAAAACAATACGAAAGTGCATGTCTAGGATTGGTTCTTTAAAAGACTTGGTATTTAAGCCCAGTACACCACCTCTCTTTTCATAAGTTACCTACATGGTGCACTGTTCATTACTGTTCTTTCTATTAGACCATATAAACTTTTGATTTGGACAAATAGTTGTTCATCAAATATAGGAATTACATGAGATGTAATTAACAAGTGTTGCTTACATGAATAATTGAATTCTAAGAGTAAAGCTAAAGCTGACTTAGAATGAAATGAAATATGGATCCTTACCCACTAGAAATACTTTTAGCAAGTTTTTCGATTTTGAGGGTTTTTAATAGTGGGAATATTATTACCTTATAAACATGATAAAAAGGTACTTATAAAACATATTTTATCGTTGTAAATTTATTATGGCAAATTCAAACACATTATCATCGCGATTCATCCTTAAGAAGGAAAAATTAAATGGCTTGAACTGCCTTGACTGGTTCTGTAATTTGAAGATTATCCTCAAACAAGAACGGAAACTAACAGTCATCGAAGAACCTATCCCTAAAAAGCCAGCATATGATGCCTCTAAAGATGAATTGGAAGCTTTTGAAAAATACTCAATTGACATGGTAGATGTCGTTTGCTTAATGCTTGCAAACATGACCTCTAAGCTTCAGAAGGAACATGAGGACATGGTTCCCTATAAGATGGTTATAAATCTCAAGGAATTGTATGAGGGGCAAGCTTGTCGAGAGAGGTATAAGACCTCTAAAGCTTTGTTTCGATGCAAGATGGTTGAGGGAACTCTAGTGGGAACTCATGTTCTCAAAATGATAGGGTATATTCAGAACCTTGAAAAATTGGGTTTCCCTCTAAGTGTTGAATTGGCTACTGATATTATCCTGCAATCGTTTCCGAATAGTTTTAATTAGTTTGTTCTTAATTTCAACATGAATAAAATTAACAAATCGTTGCCCTAGTTGTTTGGTCTGTTAAGAACAGCAGAGAACAACATGAAAAAGGTTAGCTGCAAACCTATTCTGATGGTCCGAAAGGATAACAGAAAAGGAAAGTCCAACACCAAGGCAAAGCCTAAGCCCAAAAAAGGAAAGGTTGCATTGAAACCCAAAAGAGGAGTTGC
The DNA here is from genome assembly GCA_019671005.1 of Hibiscus mutabilis. Taxonomy (NCBI): domain Eukaryota; kingdom Viridiplantae; phylum Streptophyta; class Magnoliopsida; order Malvales; family Malvaceae; genus Hibiscus; species Hibiscus mutabilis. The sequence goes on along the minus strand of CM033712.1, from coordinate 70,971,348 downwards.
AAAATAAGGAAAATGTTTCCATTGCAACAATGCTGGACATTGGAAGAGAAACTGCCCTATCTATCTTGAGGACATCAAGAAGGAAAGAGAGAATGGACAGTTTGGATCAGGTATTTATGTTATTGATATTAATATAAATATATCAACATCTACTTTTTGGGTATTAGATATCGGTTGTGGTTCTCACATTTGTACTTATGTACAGGGACTAAAAAGAAGTAGAAATTTGGCAAAATGAGATGTGGACCTACGAGTGGGAAATAGAGCAAGAGTTGCTGCATTAGCTATAGGAACATACACTTTGTCATTACCTAGTGGACTTCTTTTAGATTTAGAGGATTATTATTTTGTACCTAGTTTGACTAAAAACATTATTTCAATTTCTTGTTTGGACAAGATTGGTTTTGAGATTATTATTAAGAATAATAGTTGTTCTTTTCCCCTCAATAATGTTTTTATGGTACGGCTCAATTAATCAATGACCTCTATATCTTAGATCAAGATAAATCCATATATAACATAAATAAGAACAGATCAAAAACAAATGACTTTAATCAAACTTATCTCTGCATTGTCACTTGGGTTATAAAAGTGAGAAATGCATATCAAAACTTCATAAAGATGGATTTTTGGATTCTTTTGCTTTTGAACGTTTTGATATATGTGAACCTTGCTTAATGGGAAAAATGACCAAATCACCATTTGACGGTAAAAATGAGCGAGCAAGTGATTTATTAGGTCTAATACATAGTGATGTATGTGGACAAATGAATACACAAGCAAGAGAAGGGTTTCAATACTTCATTACTTTCATTGAACTTTAGTAGATATGGGTATGTTTACCTAATGCATCATAAATCTGAAGCCCTTGAAAAGTTCAATGAATTTAAGAATGAAGTACAAAACCAACTAGGAAAAAGTATCAAAGCTCTTCGATCAGATCGAGGAGGAGAATACTTAAGCTTAGAGTTTGATGAACTTTTTAAAAGATGTGGGATTGTATCACAACTTACACCTCCAGGTACTCCACAACACAATGAGGTCTCTAAAAGGAGAAATCGAACGTTGTTAGACATGGTTCGATCAATGATGAGTCATGTTGATCTTCTAACTTATTTTTGGGGACATGCGTTAGAAACAGCTGCTTTCACACTAAATCGTGTTTCGTCTAAATCAGTTCAAAAGACACCATATAAGATATGGACTTTTTGGGAACATGCATATCAAAACTTCATAAAGATGGATTTTTTGATTCTTTTGTTTTTGAACAATTTGATATATGTGAACCTTGCTTAATGGAGTCTCTAAAAGGAGAAATCAAAGTACTTTTTGGGAACATGCGCTAGAAATAGTTACTTTCACACTAAATCGTGTTCCATCTAAATTGGTTCAAAAGACACCATATGAGATGTGGACTGGGAAGCGTCCTAGTATGTCTTTTATGAAAATTTGGGGATGCGAAGTTTATGTTAAACATCAGATGTCTACAAAACTCGAACCCAAATCTCATAAGAATAATTTTGTGCGATATCCTAACGAAACTAAAGGATATTATTTCTTCAATCCACCCGAGAACAAAGTGTTTGTTGCTCGAACAGAAGTTTTTCTCAAAAGAGAATTTATTTTCAAAAAAAGAAGTGGGAGAAATATTGAACTTTAGGAAATTCAAGATCAACCACAGATCACTGAACCAGAGATTGAATGTAATGCGCTTGAGAGATATGGATTTCTTGAAACACAACCACTGCGAAGGTCTATGAGAGAACGCAATGCGCATGAGAGATATGGATTTCTTGTCACATTGCATGGATATGTTCTTCTCATGGACCAAGATGAGCCTAGGACTAATCAGGAAGCAGTGGAGAGCCCAGACTCAGAGAAATGGCTAGAAGGCATGAAATCCGAGATAGATTCCATGTCAAAAAACCAAGTATGGACTTTGGTTGACCCACCCAAAAGAATTAAGCCCATAAGGTGCAAATGGGTTTTCAAAAAGAAAACCGACATGGATGGCAATATGCAAACATACAAAGGGCGATTGGTCGCTAAGCTATTTCGTCAAATTCATGGTACAGACTATGATGAAACCTTTTCCCATGTTGCTATGTTTAAATCCATCCGGATATTGCTTGCAATAGCTACATATTATGATTATGAAATATGGCAAATGGATGTCAAAACCACTTTCCTTAATGGAAAATTGGATGAGGATGTGTACATAACACAACTTGAGGGTTTTGTCAATCCAAAAGATGCCCAAAAGGTATGCAAGCTACAAACATCCATTTATGGACTGAAGCAAGATTCTCAAAGTTGGAATCTTTGTTTAATAAGGCAATCGAAGAATTTGGTTTTATTAAAAATGAAGACGAGCCATGCGTTTTCAAGAAAACTAGTGGGAGCACTGTCACATTCTTGGTATTGTATATGGATGACATACAAATAATAGGAAATGACATACCTACCTTATAGTCTGTAAAGACTTGGTTAGGAAAATGTTTTTCTATGAAAGACTTAGGTGAAGCAACCTACATATTAAGAGTCTTGATCTATAGAGATAGATCAAGACGACTCCTAAGACTAAGTCAAAATACATACATAGACAAAGTACTGGAAAGATTCAGTATGGAAGAATCTAAAAGAAGATTATTACCTATGAGATATGGCATTCCGCTCTCGAAGAAAATGTGTTTTTCAACGCCTCAAGAGAGAGAACGTATGAGTAAGATACCATATGCTTCGGCCATAGGATCTATCATGTATGTCATGCTATGTACACGTCCAGATGTATCATATGCACTAAGTATGACAAGTCGATACCAAGTAGATCCCGGTGAAGATCATTGGGTTGTAGTCAAAAACATCCTTAAGTACTTAAGAAGAACTAATGATACATTCCTTATGTATGAAGGTGAGGAAGAGCTATGTATAAAAGGTTATACTAACGCAAGCTTTCAAACTGATAAGGATGATTCTCGATCGCAATCGGGTTTTGTGTTTTACCTTAATAGAGGTGCTATAAGCTGGAAAAGTTCAAAACAAGATATAGTAGCAGATTCTACGACAGAAGCCGAGTATATTGCAGCAAAAGAGGTTGTTTGGATCAAAAAGTTCATATCTAAACTAGGGGTCGTGCCTAGCATATCAAATGCTATAGATCTACGCTGTGACAACAATGGAGCCATCGCACAAGCAAAAGAACCTAGATCTCACCAACGATCAAAACACATATTTTGGCACTCTGCATATTTCTACATCCCCTCGATCAATGATTCCATGAATGAGATGGTAACGCCTAAGTATATGTTTGGATCGTTGGTGAGATCTGGGTTCTTTTGCTTATGCGATGGCTTCGTTGTTGTCACAACGTAGATCTATAGCACTTGATATTCTAGGCACGACCCCTAGTTCAAATATGACCTTTTTTATCCAAACAACCTCTTTTGCAGCACCTCTTGCTGCAATATACTCGGCTTCTAGCGTAGAATCTGCTATTGTATCTTTCTTTGAACTTTTCTAGCTTACAGCACCTCCATTAAGGCAAAATACAAAACCCGATAGCGATCAAGAATCATCCTTATCAGTTTGAAAGCTTGTGTCACTATAACCTTTTATACTTAGCTCTTCCTCACCTCCATACACAAGGAATGTATCATTAGTTCTTCTTAAGTACTTAAGGATGTTTTTGACTGCAACTCAATGACCTGCACCGAGGTTTACTTGGTATCGACTTGTCATACTTAGTGCATGTGATACATCTGGACGTGTACATAACATGACATACATGATAGATCCAATGGCCGAAACATATGGTATCTTACTCATGTGTTCTCTCTCTTGAGGCATTGAAGGAAATATTTCCTTCGAGAGCGAAATACAATGTCTCATAGGTAAGAATCCTCTTTTAGATTCTTCTATACTGAATTTTTTCAGTACTTTGCCTATGTATGTATTTTGACTTAGTCCTAGGAGTCGTATTGATCTATCTTTATAGATCTTGACTCCTAATATATAGGTTGCTTCACCCAAGTATTTCACAAAAAAACATTTTCCTAACCAAGTCTTTACAAACTGTAAGGTATGTATGTCATTTCCTATTATTAGTATGTCATCCACATACAATACCAAGAATGTGACAATGCTCCCACTAGCTTTCTTGAAAACACATGGCTCATATTTATTTTTAATAAAATCAAATTCTTTGGTTGCCTCATTAAAACAAAGATTCCAACTTCGAGAAGCTTGCTTCAGTTCATAAATGGATCTTTGTAGCTTGCATGCTTTTTGGGCATCTTTTGGATTGACAACCCTTAGGTTGTATCATATACACATCCTCATCCAATTTTCCATTAAGGAAAGTGGTTTTGACATCTATTTGCCAGATTTCATAATCATAATATACAATTATTGCAAGCAATATCCAGATGGATTTAAACATAGCAACATGGGAAAAGTTTCATCACAGTTTATACCATGAATTTGACAAAATACCTTAGCTACCAATCCCCCTTTTTATGTTTGTATATTGTCATCCATGTCAGTTTTCTTTTTGAAAACTCATTTGCACCCTAGGCTTAAACCTTCGAGTGGGTCAACCAAAGTCCATACTTGGTTTTTTGACATGGAATCTATCTCAGATTTCATGGCTTCTAGCAATTTCTTAGAGTCTGGGCTCTCCACTATTTACTGATAAGTTATAAGCTCATCTTGGTCCATGAGAAGAACAACTCCATGCAATGTGACAAGAAATCCACATCTCTTAGGCGCATTACGTTCTCTCAATATTTCTCTCACTTCCCTTTCTGAGAATAAATTCTCTCGCAAGGAAGACTCTTGTTCGAGCAACAAACACTTTGTTCTCAGATGGATTGAAGAAATAGTATCCTTTAGTTTCTTTAGGATACCCTACAAAATTACATTTATGAGATTTAGGTTCAAGTTTTGTAGACATTTGATGTTTAACATAAACTTCATATCCCTAAATTTTCATAAAAGACATACCATGACGCTTCCCCGTCCACATCTCATATGGTGTCTTTTGAACCGATTTAGATGGAATACGATTTAGTGTGAAAGCAGCTGTTTCTAGTGCATGTTCCCAAAAAGAAGTTTGATTTCTCCTTTTAGAGACTCTATTAAGCAAGGTTCGTATATATCAAATTGTTCGGAAACAAAAGAATAAAAAAATCCATCTTTATGAAGTTTTGATATGCGTTTCTCACTTATATGACCCAAGCGACAGTGCCACAGTTAAGTTTGATTAGAGTCATTTGTTTTTTATCTTTTCGTATTTAAGTTATAAATGGAATTGTCTTAATCTAAGATATAAAGGACATTGATTAATTGAGCTGTACCATAAAAAACATTATTGAGGGGAAAAGAAGAACTATTATTTCTTAATAATAATCTCAAAACCAATATTTTTAGTCCACTAGGTAATGACAAAGTATATGTTCCTATAGCTAATGCAGCAACTCTTGCTCCATTTCCCACTCGTAGGTCCACGTCTTCTTTTGCCAATTTTCTACTCCTTTTTAGTCCCTGTACAGAAGTACAAATGTGTGAACCAAAACCAGTATCTAATACTCAAGAAGTAGATGTTGATATATTAATATCAATAACATAAATACCTGATCCGGACTGTCCATTTTCTCTTGCCTTCTTGATGTTCTGAAGATAGACAGGACAATTTCTCTTCCAATGTCCAACATTGTTGCAATGGAAACACTTTCCTTCTTTTGCATCTCCTCCTTTGGGTTTTAATGCAACATTTCCTTTGTTGGGCTTTGGTTTTGCCATGGTGTTGGGCTTTCCTTTTCTGTTATCTTTTTGGACCATCAGAATAGGTTTGCAGCCAACCTTTTTCATGTTGTTTTCTATTGTTCTTAACAGACCAAGCAACTGAGGCAATGATTTGTTAATTTCATTCATATTGAAATTAAGAACAAACTGATTAAAACTATCTGGAAACGATTGCAGGATAACATCAATAGCCAATTCAATATTTAGAGGGAAGTCCAACTTTTCTAGGGTCTGAATATACCTTATCATTTTGAGAACATGAGTTCCCACTGGAGTTCCCTCAACCATCTTGCATCGAAACAAAGCCTTAGAGGTCTCATACCTCTCTTGACGAGCTTGCCCCTCATATAATTCCTTGATATTTTTAACCATCCCATAGGAAACCATGTCCTTATGTTGCTTCTGAAGCTCAGGGGTCATGGTCGCAAGCATCAAACAATCGACATCTACCATGTCACTTGAATATTTTCCAAAGGCTTCCGATTCATCTTTAGAGGCATCATTTGCTAGTTTTTTAGGGACAAGTTCTTCAATGATTGTTAGTTTTCGTTCTTGTTTAAGGACAATCTTTAAATTGTGAAACCAATCAAGGAAGTTCAAGCTATTTAATTTGTCCTTCTCAAGGACGGATCGCAATGAAAATGAGTTTGAATTTGCCATAATAAATCTACAACGATAAAATATGATTTATAAGTACACTTTTATCATGTTTATAAAGTAATAACATTCTCACTATTAAAAACCCTCAAAATCAAAAAACTTGCTAAAAGTATTTCTAGTGGGTAAGGATCCATATTTCATTCTAAGTCAGCTTTGGCTTTACTCCTAGAATTCAATTATTTAGGTAAGCAACACTTGATAATTACATCTCATGTAATTCCTATATTTGATGAACAACTATTTGTCCAAAACAAAAGTTCATATAGTTTAATAGAAAGAACAATAATGAGTAGTGCACTAGGTCGGTAACTTATGAAAAGAAAGGCAGTGTACTGGGCATGCTTAAATACCAATTCTTTCAAAGAATCAATCCTAGACATGCACTTTTGTATTGTTTTTCAATCACCGAATTTCTTGAACAATCATTTGTCTTTAGGTTTCTAATCTTATTAGAACAACCTAGTTTAACCAATATTACAACCAGTGAATATCATTTGCTTATTCTTCGCGTTTAACCAGGATAGATCTAAGTATTTTGCTTTGGCAAAACCTACATAGTACCGATCGAGGTTTTAACGAGGGAAAATATTGGATGACTATTTCAATTAAATATGGAGGGTTTTTTTATATTAATCTCACTATTTTACTATGATCTAATCATTTATCATCATGCTAAAACATACATTGCATCACATACATGTAAAGCAGTAAATATAAATGCAATGGTTATAGCCCATAAAACTAAGGTGGCACATCCCAAGCTAATGGGAGAACCAAAATTACTAAAGATAGAACTTGCTTGCCAAGCACCTAATCCACCTTTGATCGGCCCATCAGTCTACTCCTTTGGTCCACGCTTTCTCCGCAAATATTACAATTTTTAAGAAACTCGTTTTATATACGAGAGAGTAAGATGAGAAGATAATTATAATAGAAGAAAGAAAGGCACAACACGCATGCGTATTTATATAAAACCAAAGTAAATAGGCTATTTGGGCTATAACCATGCATTTCAAACACCGTGCATATCATCCAAAACATACACATATTTTATCTTGTTAATTAAGATTACCTAAATAGATCATACGACCTTTGTTTCCTACACATGTTTTGGCACTTCGATTACTATGGAAAAACCTCACGATTTGATAAATTTTATTAAAAATTCATGTTTTTGGGATTTTTCAATCCCTAAGTTTTTCACTCTATAACAACCATTATTCCTCTGCCAAAAATGATCTGCTATCTTAACCGCATGTTCATCATGTCAACTATTAACATATGATTATCAAAAGCTTACCACAACAAACACATGATTAACACTTAATCATCGATCGTAAAATCTTGTTAAAACAAATTAACATATTAATCGCAACTGGATTCAATTTCTACGTTTCGCGCAAACATCGCATACTCATCAAAACCTAAAAAGTAAAACATGCATCTCATAAAAAAACATCATCCAAGTATTTAAGTCCAAATTCTTATCGTACAAGTGGCACTAATACCACTGTTGGGAAACGGCGGTACACCCCATGGCGCAGCGAAAAAATTATCTTGCGTAATCCACTAGTGATCCATATACAATGGACGAATTCGGGGTGATAAAGGATATTACCTTAAGAAATATCGAATTCCGCAGCGAGTATAGGAGAATCCAAATCAAATCCGAGTCGTCACAGCAGCGTTCCGACCTCTACGCAGTCCACCCGAATAAAACAAACAAATTTTCTCTTCTCTAACAGTTAGAGATGATTTTCGAAAAACATAAAAACATATGTTGGCTTCTAGACCTTATGTCTTTACATAGCATTTAAAAACCTAATTCTAATTAAATTCGGACTCTTTAAATATTGTAATCACTCATTTTTATCCGGTTTGTAAATATGGTTAATATATTAGTATAATAATTAATGGGGAATTATTATTGCATGTATACATATTACATTATATGTTTATGATTAACGCACGTATAGTGTGTGTGATGTGTGCATGTATATTATAAGCTATGTATATGCATTAGTAATTAGTACGGTGTATGTGTGTCACATGTCACGTACGTTTTAATAGTTTATATATGTACTAGGGTGTATTCGGTTATATCTATTTTGTGTGTATAAGATGCATGTATATATGTGTTTGGGTGTATGTGGTATATGTGGTTTACACGTGCCTGTACTATGTATGTTTTGTAGTATGTATAATGTATGTATACTTATATTAATTAGGTGTGTGAGCAAATATATGTATATGTGTGTTTGAATGTTATATGGTATATGTTAATTTGCATGTATGGTTATATGTATATAAATTATATATGTGTATATGTTATTATTATAGTATTATTATTATTACAATTGGGTTTAAATTAAAAAAAATAGATCTAAAATATAAAACCCATTAATTAACAGTCCAAGTCCATATAATATTACAAAAAGAAAACCCAAAAAATATAATATGGTTTATAAGGCCCATTTTTGGCCTGACCCAATATCTAAAAAAACCCTATCTCTTTCTTGCAGCCGTCACCCTCCCAACCGTTGGATCAAGATTTGATCCAACGGTCCAGATCAGTCCAAGATAATCCAGCTGGCGCGCGTGATGTCACTCTCCAGACCGCTCGACCGTTCATTACCCCTCTGCCACGCATCAAGATCAGATGTAGCTGCGCTCATTTCAAGGCTCGATCTAGGCCGCTCATACCCCATGTAATCATAGTCGTTGGATCAGATCTGATCCAACAGCCGTGAGTGGATCTGGCAGAGGACGCCACCACCATGACTCTCTCTACTCCTCCACCATGCCGCCGTACTACCAGCTCAACCACCGCGCTCAGAGAACGTGCAAAATACCCAAAACAATGGATTATCAGTACCAAACAAATCAGATCTGATGTATTTTTTTCATGTCATATCTTCTACCAAATAGAGATCAGGATAGATAGGTATCAAAAATTTGTATAAGGGGGGTCGGTCTCCATGTTACAAAAAATAAAAAAACTCAAATATTCCAGTGGTAAAGTTTTTCTCTTTTGTTTCCTTTCTTACATGCATGAAAATAAAATGAAATAATAAAGCAAAGGGGTGAGAGTTTTTACCTTCGGCAGTCAGTTTCCCCCACCGGCAACAAGCCTAAATATGGTGAGCCGGTCAAAAAGGGGGACGTCTTTCGATCTCGGTTTTCTTAAAGGGGTAGTTTTCGTTTCCGGGTTTTCTTAGATCTAGAAAAAATGGGGAGTTTTGATTTAAATCTAAGTTTGGATTCGAGTTAGGGTTGAAACAAGGGTTATTTTGGAGGTTTTTTTGGCTCGCCGGTGCTGGTTAGCGGCGAACGGCGGTGGAGGATACGGTGGCGGTTTGCTGGTTTCTGGGTTTGGTTTCGGGTTTGAGAGCGAAATAGAGGGAAGAAGAGAGCTATTTCTCTTACAAAAAAAAATGAAAGGAAAAATGAAATCAGGGGCCTGATTATCGGGTCTTATAGACCCAAAATAAAATAAAATGGTCTAATTGCATCATAAATCCTCCCTTGTCCCCTATATTTTCGTTTTGAGCTTGCCGCATGGGTTAATTACAATTTCGGTCCTTTTTCTTTTCTGTTTTATTTCGATTTGATCACTAAATTAACCGAATTCAGGTTTTAAATGGTAAAATTACCCTCTTAACCATCCCGCGTTTTTGGATTTTTCACTTCAAGCCTGCCCCTTGGTCCAATTACAGTTTTGGTCCTTTTAGGTTCTGTTTAGTTTGCAATTTCGTCCCTAAATCGCATATTATTGCCTTTTAATATCTGTTTCTTATGTTTATTTCTTTTCATTTCAGTCCTTTTTTCATGTTTAAATATTTATCTTTTACATGTCTAGCACGTTCATATTGTTCTGTTGGTATCGGTATGTGTTTTGTATAGTATGTTAATTTATAACCATATAATTTGTGTATTAAAATTGTTATACCGTGTTCCTACATTTAATTTATTTTATCCATGTCGTGTTCACGTTTGTCTCACATTTAACATTTTAGTTTAGGTTATATGTCATGTCGTGTGTTTACATTTTTCTGATATTTTTGCTTCTTAGGTTATATGATAGTGTGATATTGTTTATCGTACACAATGTTTTCATTCGTGCATGAAATTTGTGTCATGTTAAGCATTAAATATTAGTTTTATTCTAGTATGTTGTTTTATTATTTTAGTATCATATTATGGCATGTGTAATTGGCATGTAGGTGGTAATTGTAATTCATCTTTATATATAAGTGTTGGATGTAATTAATTTAGTTTTAGAAAGCACATTTTTATGTTTATATTCGTATTTGCTATTTTATTTTTAGGACATATTACAATGTTTTTGTTCATACATTTTGCACTTCAATATTATTATGCTTATATCTTTTACGTTTTTGTAGTTCCACGCCTTTGTAAATATTTGTCTATAAGGTTTTTGTTAGGTTTGCATAATGAAATATAAAATGTCAATGTGGTGCCCTTTTATCCGAGCGTAAACGGGGCCAGTATCAAGCGTAGTGATAGTGGTTGGGCGTTTACTCTCGGATAACGGGGCCTTTAAAATTTATTCGCAATTATAACCGAATCTATAACTAACCGTCACTTTAACCCGGAAAATCTAATATTAATAAAGCGGTAATTATTAAAGTACCAATTTTGGGCGGCGTAGGGGTGCTAATCCTTCCCCATCCGTAACCAACTCCCGAACCCAACAGTCTTTTTTAAATCTCTGGTTTTATGGTGTCCGGCCTACCTAAGTGGCCGGTGGCGACTCCAATTTTTAGTAAGATGCGGTTTTTTTTAAACCCCACGGAATAAATATTTTATATCCAAAAAATCACAAACACTTCGAAAACCCGGTTTTTAGCGAAAAAAGGACATAGCTACAAATATACAATATATTTAACCGAATATAATTAAATATGTGGAATCTGATTTTACTTTAATTAGGTTTCTTTTAGAGATATATATTTAATAGCATTTGATAATTACAATAACTTATCAAATATTAACATATATATAAAAACGAAATTATCCATAATTACAACAATTATAACGATTTTAGTTTCTCATTGATTACGTGTACAACAAGTTTGTACACATGCTATCTAGTCGATATTTGTTCGTTTCAATCATAGGGTGTGACCCTTGTAGGTTCATGTAACGTTAGTAGTAATATCCAAAACAATTTTAATATTACAAACAATGAGTGGCATCTAGCAATACATCATTGCTACCTAAGTTACATGAAATTAGGGTTCGATTTAACATTTTTTGTGATTAACTTCTTTTATGTATTTCATCATTTTGTCCTCACATCTAGATCGGACACAAGTCATGGATTAGTCACACTTGTATAGTCCATCTAATGTTTCTTGATATCTTAAGTAGACTATTATAAACGAATAACTATTTTATCTCATATTAATTTATTCGAGCATGACCATGCATTTTCTAGTCTCACTCAATCAAGTGGCCTATGATATTACTCCTACTATGTAGGAAGGACAAATCCTATCTTGATCAACCATATTTTACTACATGGATTGTGACATATCCAATATCAGTCTTTATAGTGTAGTCAGTTACGACACATATCTGGCCGTATCAAAATATGTCACTCATCATGTTGAAATAATAATGATCTCAAGTCTGAGGATCATACATGTAGTTATCACGATGAGCATTGTTGTGACTGTCACATAATAATCCAAGAAACATGCTCATAGCGGGCCAGTCCAGTATGTCGTTCCCTTACACATACTTATGTATTGATTTTGACATCTCCATGTCAATGACAACACTTTGTCATCAATCAACTACATATTAGTCTTAATACATCATTGTTGTCCAAGCCCACAATAATTCTCGACTAAGGGCATTCAAGAATAACTATATTATTCTAAAGACTTTATTATAGTTCAGTTTATTTATAGATACACAGAATAAGACTGAAATAATAATAATAGCTTCTTATTAATAAACAAGATAAAATAAGTATGTCTTTTACAACCATCTCATAATTGGTCTTTGGGCATACTCCAACGGAAGTAAGGTAAAACAAGGAGCCAATCATGGAACGATATAGCTTATAATTGACACACTTACCTTATTCACCTTTGTCAAGCTTTATGGATGAGCTAATTGGTGTGGCTTGAGGCTTCACATTCTCCAAGCCAAACTTCTTGAGCATGTCTTTTATATACTTTGCTTGATTGATGAAGGTGTCATCCTTCCTTTGCTTAATTTGGAGCTCCAAGAAAATGAAAGCTCCCACATCATGCTCATCTCAAATTCACCTTGCATTAGCTTAGAAAACTCTTGGCAAAACAATTTATTAGTAGAACTGAAAATAATATCATCTACATAAATTTGAACTACTAAGATGTCTTTGCCATATCTTTTAATGAAAAGCGTAGTACCCACCTTGCCTTTTTCAAAACCTTTTTCAATAAAAAAAGTTTGAAAGCCTTTCATACCAAGCTCTAGGAGCTTGTTTCAAAACATATAAAGCTTTAGTGAGTTTGAAAACATGATTTAGAATTTTGGATCCTCAAAACCCAGTGGTTGTTCTACATACACTTCTTCATTTATAAAACCATTTAGAAAAACACTTTTGACGTCCATTTGAAAAAGCTTGAACTCGTGAAAGCATGCAAATGCAAGAAGCATCCTAATTGCTTCCATTCTAGCTACGGGTGCATATGTTTCATCAAAATCGATTCTCTCTTCTTGAGTGTAACCTTGAGCAACAAGTCTAGCCTTGTTCCTCACTATATTACCACTCTCATCTAGTTTGTTTCTTAAGACCCATTTACTTCTTATTGTAGATTTATTACTAGGTCGATCAACTAATGTTCATACTTCTCTCAAATTGATTAAGCTCTTCTTGCATAGCCAATATCCAAAAATCATCTTTTAATGCTTCTTTGATATTTTAGGCTCAATGCATGAAATGAATGCAACATTATTAAAGAGCTTAAGAGAAGAACAAGCGGTTAACCCTTTGGATGGATCACCCAAAATCTCACCACCCTTGACATAGTTGAACTCTCTTGGGTAGGTAACCTCATTTTCCTCTAGAGTCATATTATTCAAGGCTTCAAGAGGTGGATCTTGTGTTTCTTCTTCTTTGGTTGGAACCTCATCCACCTTTGATGTTTGTCCTCCATCAACGGCTTCAATGATTCCTACATCATCATCATCACAAGAATCCTTCCTCGGAAGGAGGTTATCATCGAAAACAACATGGATGGAGTCTTCAACAACCAAAGTTATTTTATTAAATACTCAATAGGCTTTAGAGTTTAAAGAGTATCCTAGAAAATAGCTTCATCACTTTTAGCATCAAATTTACCTAAATTATCTTTTATATTGTTTAAAACAAAACATTTACAACCAAATGGATGAAAATAGCTAGTGTTAGGTTTTTAGATTTCAAAATCTCATAAGGTGTTTTCTTCAAAATAAGCCTAATTATTGCTCTATTTATGATGTAACAAGCCGTATTAGTGGCTTCCGCCCAAAAATATTTAGGTAAATTATTTTCACAAAGCATGGTTCTAGCCTAATCAAGAAATTAATTCTTTATTTGTAGCAATGATCTCCCTACAAATAAAGAATTAATTTCTTGATTTTTGGTACCCAAATCATTTTGGGTCCATGAGTATTAGCTCCCAAAAACATGGTTCCCTTGGGAATCCAAGAAGCAATAGCATGAATATCATTAGAAGCAATAAGTTCTTTAGGAACACATACACTTCTAATCTTTTTACTTCTAGAATGCTTATAGAAGCTTCTTTGTTTGTGGTTAACAAAATTTCTTTTCACATATTAGGATTTTGAAGAACTTCCTTTCTCAAAACCATTTTTCTCAATAGTGTTTAGAGAAGTTTTAAGATTATCCACCTCTTTGGTGTGATAATCTTAGAAATCGGAAAAAAGTTTTTCTAAATCAAGATTTTTCTTTTTGAGATCATTTGAAAGATTTATCAAATACAAAACTTCATTTTCGATTTCCGAGTTGGTTTTTGAAAGAGAATCATTTTAAGCTTTTAAATCATAAATCGTTTTCTTATTTTTCAAAATTGATTCTTTAAATTTTTCTAGCAACTCATCGTAAACCTCTTGTAACTCATCATATGCATCATGCAATTCATCATATGTAAAATTAAAAAGATTATGAGTTAGAGGTTACTATAGGATCCTCCTCAAGAGACATAAGTTGGCCACTTCTTGCTCCCCATCCTCGGATGATTCCTCATCACTCTAAATTGCAATTTGAGCTTTGAGCTTTGAGGTTATTCTTCTTTCCAAAGCTCTTCCCTTTTAGTTGAGGGCACCCTGCTCGAATGTGACCTAGTTTCTTGCACTCATAGCATATGAGTTGGTCCTTATCTTCCTCTTTTCTTTTGTTCTTGAAGTCTCCTCTTTGGTTAAACTTTCTTCCCCAGATGGACTTCATGAACCGAGTGAACTGTTTGGCTAACATAGTCATCTCTTCGTCTTCCTCCTCACTCGAATCACTCTCATCAAAAGAAGCTTTGAGAGCAATTCCTAGTTTCTTCTTTTCTACCTCACTTTTCTCTATCTTCTTCTCTCCTCCTCTCTTTTCTTTTCTTCATATCTTCCTTGCTTCATTATCTCATGAGTGAGAAGAGATCCTATGAGAGCATCGAGCTTTAGTGTCTTCAAATTTTTTGCCTCAATGATTGCGATTCTTTTCTCGTCCCATGACTCAGGAAGAGAGTAGAGGAGTTTTCAGAAAAGTTTATCTTCGGGAATGACCTCGTCGAAGTCTTTGAGACCATTTACAATGACCGAGAAGTGGTCGAACATCTTTTTGACACTCTCATCGGGCTCCATCTTGAAATTTCCGTAGCTCATGTTGAGGAGTCCAATCTTGGTCTCCTTAACATCGTTGGTGCCCTCGTAAGTGGTCTCTAGAGTGTCCTACACCTCTTTTGCACTCGTACATGAAGACATCTTTGAATACATATCCGGTCCGGGTGCACAAAAGATAGTGTGCAAGGCTTTGTCATTCACTTAAAGTTTCCTTCTTTCTTCATCCGTCATTTCGTGCTTGGCCTTGGGAACTTGTCTATCACCCTCTTGTTTCATCGGAATGGATGGTTCATTCTCGATTAAATCCCAAAGAGCGTAATTGTTGGATTTGATGAATAGGCTCATCCAGTTCTTCCAATATGGGTAGTTGTCCCTATTGAAGAAGGGTGGTTTCGTGATGGATTGTGACTCGTACAAGCTTTGACTCGAGGTAGATGTCATGGCTTAATTGTAGCTTGGTGTGTGGTTGATCAACTTTTCCAAGATCGACTCAAGAGGATGTTAATCCTTCCAATGAGTGTAGCTCTGATACCAATTGTTGAGTTGATCAAACAATAGCAATTGGCCAAGATGGAATGAATTGGCTATTTAAAAGTTGAAGGGTGTAAGATGGAAATGTAAAAATTGTACACAAGCAATTTTAGAGTGGTTCAAGCTTAGAACAAGCTCTACATCCACTACCTCAGCACCCTACTGAGGATTTCAACAATTCACTCACTGAATTCGTCCCCTTTTCTCGGCTTAGGAGGAAACCGTTACAATCGATCAAAGCTTTCTACCCAAAGCTTGATCGAAGACACTCTTACAAAGAGAAATTGTGGTAAACAGAAAAATACCTCTCAAAGGTAGATAAGTTTACCCAATTACAAGTTCACACAAACCCAAACTTGAATAAAAATGAATACAATAAAATCTCTCAAGAAGGTTACAAGAATTTGACTCTATAAGGCTCAAAAGGATTGAATTTTTGCTTGAATGTGATTGGCTTGTTCAATTCTTGTTGTTGTAGCTTTTTAGGCTTGTTTTTATACATTTTCATTGATTTTTATCCATTTGGGTAGTTGTCATCATCAATAGAGCTGTTGGGCTCCCTTTTTCCCACCATTAATGAACTTCTGCAACCTACCGTATCGGTACACGAACAACCGTATCGATACCTATCTCAAAATAGAAAGAGCCGTTGTGTACAAAATAAAGGGGCGTATCAATACGCATGAAGGCATATCGGTACGGTCTCAGTGTAAAACAAGGGGCGCATCGAAATGGGCAAGGCCGTATCGATACAATTTTGCTCACTTGGGCAACTGCCAAAACCTATTTCGGTACGCCACGTAGGCGTATCGATACGAGTTAACTGATTTTCAAAATTGCGTGTTCCAAATAACTGACAAGGCAACGTTCGAATAATAAATAAAAGGATTGGAAAAATCTTAACCCCGCCGTATCGGTACGCTATTCTTTAAATCTTAAACCTAGTATGAAGGCCGTATTGAAACGGATGACACCGTATCAAAACGCTTGAGTAAAAACCTTAGCCCATATAAAGGCCGTATCGAAACATGTTTGCTTGTATCGAAACGGATTCTTACAGTGGCCTTTTAAGTTAAGCCCGTATCGAAACGCTCGAGGGCGTAAATTTTGAATTTGGCTTTAAAAACACTTAGAAAATTTTATGGGGTTTAAGTATTTGACTTTGAATAATTTTGTACTTGAAAAATCCTTGTCAATTGTGAGTCTTTGAGATACTTAAAAGTTTATTTTCTTTTACAAATAGGTCCTTAAACAATTTGTTATATCAAAATCAAGCATTGTTTTTACAGTTATCCTTGAAGACTTTGTGTACTAACATAATTTCCTACCATCAGTTTCGTTGGTTTTAGATTAGGAGATACGTGGTAATAATATGTGTACTTTCCTTTTTTTTCTTATAAATTTCATACACATTTTTGTAGGTCTCGTAAAACATTGTGTAGGTATCATATTTCTTATGAATTTTGTGACATATAGAGTTATCCTTTAGAACTTTGTGTAATAACACAATTTCTTACCATAAGTTAGGTTGGTTTTATATTAGGAGATATGTGGTACTAATATGTGTAGCTAGGTTCTTTTCTTAATTCCATATACATTTCTGTAGTTCTAGTAAAACATTGTGTATGTACTCTATTTGTTATGAGTTTGGTAACATATAGAGTTGTCCTTTAAGACTTTGTGTAATAACACAATTTCCTACCATCAATTTGGTTGGTTTTAGATTAGGAGATATGGGGTAATAATATGTGTAGCTACCTTTTTTCATAAATTCCATACATATTTTTGTATGTCCGGTAAAACTTTGTGTAGGTACCCTATTTGCTATGACCTTTGTCACATATAGAATTATCCTTTAAGATTTTGTGTAATAACACAATTTCCTATCATAAGTTTAGTTAGTTTTAGATTAGAAGATATGAGGTAATAATTTGTGTAGTTACTTTTTGTCTTATAAATTCCGATTGAACTTTTCTGCCTATTCTTAGCTTTTTTTTTAGTCTGGCTCATAACAGAACTTCCCATGACGTTTCATTAAACAAACATAAAATATACAAACTCAACAGAATCCAACAAACATAGCGCCAACAAATAGCTCCAGAAAAAAGTCACAACAGTGAGCAGTAGAAAAGAAAAAGAAAAAACATAAAAATAACAATCAAAGAGTCGAAATCGGAGAGCCAACGGTTGGAGAGGACGTCCAAACCTAAGGGAGAACCATCAACGGTTGGAAAGAAAAAGCAATGTATTTACTTCTTGAACCTGAAATTTGGATTTCTGGACATTAGCATACCCCGATCAGATCTATCTATTCTTTTTCTCTCAAGTAGGATAGACATAACTCATATTTATAATGCACAAATCCAAAATTATGTTCCAACTGTAACTGCAACAAGAGTGTTAAAAGGTTGAAGTCATTGGCAATGCTGTTTATTCTCTAGATATTCATAAACCAAGACCCGATGGTTGTCTTCAACACAACAGCCAATTAGTTTGAGTACCATCCCTCAAAACTCCCTGCCAACAATTACAGAAAGTAAAATTTTCTTAGTATTTTCTAAGTATTTCTAATTACCGGCAGATGTGGACGCTCTGTAGCGAAAGGGCGGTCGGAGAGATTTCTTTACCCTGTAGGCAACCCCAAAACCACCTCCACCAATACTGTTTGATGGATGGAAATCTGATGTTGCTGATCTCAAGGAATTATAAGTAAAGAGCCTTATATTCTCGGAGGTGAACTCTGGCGGAGCGCAGATACAACAAATATGCAATCAAATGAAAACACAAAATTATGTGAGAAATGTTTGACAGTATCCTGTCTTTTAAACAGAAACAAAAACTAGAAACCATTTGAGAAAAATACTTTACTGAAAAACAAAAGACCCTAACGTAGGCTGAGCTAAGAACACTGCCATATAGAGCAAGGTACATATTTAGTGCATAATTATAAAGCAGAGTTGTATATGCAGCCTTACTACTTTGTAACCTAAAGAAACAATAAATGAATTCAACTGAACCTTGAGCTTGTGGCCGGCCTATTCCTTCCTTTGAACCAATCAAACGAACCAAAGCACTTACAACTCATGGCAAACACCAGATACCTACACACTTTAACCCATATTTAAACCAGATCTCTTATCCAATCCTGAAATCACAAAAAGTAAAACTTTTGTTTAATTGCTCATAAATCAAAAATAAAGCAAAATAATACTGTTAAATTGCATGCAGGTAATTTCGCCAACCTACCAAGCTCAGAAAGTCAAATTTAGTACAACTTTGGAAATCTACCCAGCAACTAGCATGCTGAAAAAGGGCATGGGTTGCTCTAAGGAAGTTGGAGCAGACATAATAGGTTACGGAAAGAAGAAGATTCAGTCATCATACAAGGCTTCAGGAAAATTGATAAATAGGAGGAAACAAAAGGTTATAACAGGAAGGAATCAAAGACATATGAAAGTTACAACACAACATTGCTAGTTTTGAAAAGTGAAGATAGAAATGAATGTTGGGTGTCTTTGCTAGGAATAGAATTCGTCTGAAAAGGGGCATGAATTTTGTTCCTAAAAATGGGAGTTTTTACCCTAATACGGTTCTTAATTTTTTTTCCAACAATGTGATTTATCCTTGTTTATTTCTCAATCTATGGTGATTTATTGTTCAAACTCAAAAGTCGGATAAATTGCACTCCGTCTTCAAACAATGTTTTGCAAAGTAATATTAAAATACTAAAGTCAAATAGAGTACACCCCAACTTCAAACAGTATTTTCACAGGTGGCATGCATGGATAGATGCATTTCAATGGAAGATAGCTTAAATCTCAATTTTTTAATATTTTCTGGAAAAATATTGTTCGAAAACGAGGTGTAATCTACCCGACTTCTGGTTTGAATAGTAAATTATCATAAATTAAAAAATAAACAAAGATGAACCACATTGTTGGAAAAAAAATTCAAGAACCATATTAGGGTAAAAACTCCCTAAAAATGAGAGAAATGTAGTAGCAGCAGCATCAACAGTTTTATTATTTTAAATTTTATTTAAAAATTGGATAAAGTACATCAATGGTCACTGAACTTTTAAGACGTTTTCATTTTAGCCACTAGACTTTTAAATTTTTTATTGGGGCCACCCAACTTTTTTTTCACTTTCATTTTGGTCTCCCCCGTTACCTCCGTTAAAAATCTAACTTGCCCGTTAGTTTTCCTTTTCTTCAAGGGTAAACTATATAAATGGTCACCGAACTTTTAAAATACTTTCATTTTGGTCACCGAAATTTTAAAATTTTCATTGGAGTCACCCAACTTTTGTTTTGCTTTAAAGCAACCTCGTGGGTTTAAGAAAAATCTCTCTCAATATATAAAAAAAAAATAAAAACTAAGAAGTAGATTTTACCTTATGATTATCAATGAACAATATTTAAAGTTGTGTAGCTTGATTTATTTACCAACATAAAATATTTTTTGTATATCATATTCTTGAATATTGTCTCTAATGTAAACCTATTATTTTGATCTATTGATCACATATGCTACCTCATCTTCAAACTACTTCAAGGTTAATAAGTACAAGGGAGTTAAAAAAATATTAAGGTTAATTATTGACCAAGAGTATATCATTTTAGTTTACTTCTGAAAGTTATATCCAAAAGTTGTACCACAAATTTCCTAGAATATGCAAGCAAAATTAATGCACTCCATGTTTAAGTTCAAACATTAATCTACTTTACCATTAGAGACTGAATTAAAATCAAACAATAGAAGGGAGCGTTTATTAAACCTTTAAATATAAAAATCGGGAAGGACAAAAATCTTATTTGATTAGCATTTAAACTAACAAGGACCTAAAATACTATTATACCTAAAATCGGGAGAGGCAACCCATACATCATTTTGTCCTTGTTCGCCATCATGTTCGGTGTTGTTTTGATAGATGTCTTTGTATTGGGTGACTCTAATGAAAGTTTTAAAATTTCAATGACCAAAATGAAAGTGTTTTAAAAGTTTGGTGACCATTTATATAGTTTACCCTTGAAGAAAAAAAACTAACAGGCCACATCAGCATTTTCTAATAGAAGGTAACGGGAAGGACCAAAATGAAAGTAAAATAGAAGTTAGGTGATTCCAATGAAAATTTTAAAAGTTTAATGACCAAAATAAAAGCAACTTAAAAGTTCGGTGACCATTGATATATTTTACCCTTAAAATTTATCATTTTAAATAAAAATAAAGATAAAAAAATATGTAGTGCAAGCTTTAAATCTTATCACAACTAAAACGCACATTAATATATCATCACGAAAGAACTTTTTATCATAAAACATTGAACATAAATCCAAATTATCTGGGTCAAAGATTATTCTAATACTAATTTCTAAACAACACAACATTGAATCCTCATTTTTTTTTTTTGAATTGGAAACAACAATGTACAATATTTAGTAGCTTTGCGAGAATATTCTAGTATTGATTTGTAAAGAATGTTACTTCACTGCTAATATTTTTTGGCATAATGCTAAAAAATGACCATAACGTTTGACTGAATAGTTATTTTAGCCCCTATTCTTTTTTGAAGCAATTTAACCATCAACGTTTTATTTTGAGTCAAAATGGCCCCTCTGTGGATAAAAAATATTAGTCAACTGATGATAAGCAATTTGAAATTACTTGATAGAATGATACGTCAGAAAAAAAAATATTTTATATTTTATATAATTTCTTAAAATTATTTTTTGACTCACATTATTCAAGTCATTTATCGTCGGTTGACTAACAGTTTTTATCTGTAGAAGGGTTATTTTGACTTAAAATGAAACGTTGAAAGTTAAATTGCCTCAAAAAAATATGGGCTAAAATGACTATTTAGTCAAACGTTATGACATCATGCCATATTTTTCTAATTTCAAGGCCAAATAAGGATTCCAAAACATGAGATGCAAAGATATTTATAACTAAAAGAATTGATCAAACAACAATCAAGCATCATCTGCATCACTAGTTCCACCATCCAAAGCTTCCTGAATGGCCAAGTAATTGCTTCCATCAGGACCCAATACCTTAAACCTACTCCACAGTAAAATACATATTTCAGAACATTGATATACTATATGAGACCAAAAGAAACAGTTATAATATATAGCACCTCTCAAGAATGAATTTTCCCTCTTTGTACTTCTGCGTCTTCTCATGAGCAAACTCCTAGGAGAAGGAGAAAAGGTTCTATGAAATCAACTCAATGCAAAAAAAAAACCCTGAAATTAAATCAAGATGGTGAAAAAAACTTGAAATTTCATAACTAAATTCTTACGTATTTCCATCCCACAATTGAGCCACACCCAACACAGAATATATCAACAACAGCGTGCATTCCAGTCATCATCATACGCTCTTCTTTCTCCCCTATTGTGATATTCACCCTATTATGGATTAAGAAACAAAGAAAATATGTTACTTGAACCATTCATATATGCAGAATGCATATGATATAAGTCCCTCCCTATACCCCCAACTATGTCAGGCATTTCTGCTTTCAACTATTCCATTGTTAGTCTTGCAACAATTAGTATACCTCACTTGTAATCTAGAGTTTAGATAACAATAAA
Organism: Hibiscus mutabilis; assembly: GCA_019671005.1. Lineage (NCBI taxonomy): Eukaryota > Viridiplantae > Streptophyta > Magnoliopsida > Malvales > Malvaceae > Hibiscus > Hibiscus mutabilis. The sequence continues at coordinate 70,948,909 of CM033712.1, read as the reverse complement.
ATTTATTTAGTGATTTGGGCTGGTTCAAATTGTTGATATTTTAGTTGTTTCTTTAATTAAAAAAAAGAAAAGAAAGATGATCAGTTCAAATTGCATACCTTAAAATGCATAGCTTTCATTGAATTCAAGTTGCAATGAAGAGTGCACATTTATATTAATATTAGTAGACAAACACGTATGAGCATGATTTTAAATAGAAAAGGCTATTTCTAGAGAACACTCCATGGAGGGAAAAAAATGAATTCACTAAGAGCACAACAACGAAATATATAACTTACACCTTATCAAAAAGATAAGCCTTTCCGTGCCCGCAGTGGAAAGACTGAAACACAGATAAAGGATGGGATTAGTATGACAATGAGAAACATGGCTATGATGCAGGGAAAGATAAGACAGAAAACATGCTTAGTAGTTATAAGAAAATCTATTAGTTTTTATCCATTGGAACCAGTCAGACTGCATCTATAATAACATTAATGATGATAATAATCAGGATAAAAAGAGGGCTGGGATGGTTTTTAAATATATGATACAAATCTAAAATTAAACACACAACATACTCGTATTACTCTTCCTTTTTCTCTCACAAGTCAAATCTTAAATTTCAAATTCACAAATATCAGACAACATCTAACACCCAATTGAACTAGCTATTTGCCCATTAAAGAACTGATACATACTCAAAAAAGACCGAAAGTTAAAACTTATTTTAAAGCACCAATTAAAAGCCTCCAATATAATGAAAAAGAAAATGATTTGCTCATCCAGCAAATATTACTTACCTAATTGCAGGAAACGAAAGACATTGAATCTTGTGCCCTACTCCTAATATTATTTAGAACAATGAATAATGCAATTTGTGGAAGAAAGGAAAATTCAAAGGATTTTGCTCACAAAAAACAAAAAGAGAAAACCTTAGAAATAATGTCATCGAGGAGAGCCATATGGGTAAAGCAGTGCTTGCAGCTATAAACGTTTCCTTCAAGACTGATTATGAATATCCTTCCCATTTTTTTTTCGAACTGTCAATATGTTAGACGAACAAGAAATAAAAATTCAAATAAATGATCAAACAAAACAAAAGTAGAGGAAATTGGACGGAGAAAGAAGCCAAAGATGAAGGGAAAGTAGTGGCGGACGTGTCTTTTATATTTTCTGTTACGAGCGGGGAAAAATGAGCCAAGAGGTTGGGCTACCATCGTAGTTAAATACTGGCTTAACTATAAAATAAGTGTTTAAATTATATTTTTTTTATAATAAGTGTCTAAAATATTTTTTAGTTAAAATAAATATTTAAAATTTTATTTTTGGCTGAAATAGGTGCTAAAGTAAGTACCTTAATTGACTTTAAAACAAGTAAAAAATAAAATTTTAAGCACATATTTCATCCAAAAAATACTTTAGGCACCTATTTCAGCCAAAAATAAAACTTTAAACACATATTTCAGCTACAAAATACTTTAGGTACTTATTGTAAAATAGAAACATAGTTAGGGCAATTTTTTGTAGTTAAGCCTTAAATAATTTAGTCTGTTAGTAAGTTTGTTAAGTTAATAATTGGATTTTTTGGGATTAAACGTTGAATTTTATTGAAAAAGGTTAAAGAAAGTAAATATAACACAACTTAATTGACAGTTTTAAAACAAAGTCAAGTAATCAATAAAAACAAAAAAAAAATTGAAATCCGAAATCCAAGAGGCATGGGAACTTGAAAACGTTAATCTCTTCCTTAAATTCTTTATCATTGAAGTGTTTATTGTGAATAACTCATATCACATAATTATCTCCAAACATAAAAATATGAAATGTTTTCTTCAGTTAAAAAACTCTAATAATCTTGTACATAGTTCTATTGCTAATTATAATTGCATCAAGGTTTCATTAAACCAATTTTCTAAGCATGATATATCGTTAACCGTCTCTAAACAGAATAGATACTATATTATTTATCCTTCGATCTTCAACGACAAAGAACATGACAAAAACATATAAATAGTAAAAAATGAAAACAAAACAGAAAATTCTTATAACGACATTAAGACCGTCAAAAAAACTCAATAAAAACGAAATTAATTTAATAATTTTTTTGTTTAACCACTGGTATTCAACTTATTGGCTGACTAATCTAGATCGGGTACTGTAAAGGTCCATTACGAAGGCGGCCCTCTCAACTCAATTTTCTCCATTCACACGCCAGCACTCGAACCCCTGACATTGCTTAAGGGATCTAGTGCCTCACTCCACTAGACCAACTAGATTTTAGTAAATTAACAAGATTTTTAATATGTCATGAGTGTTACATGTTGGATATAGACTTTGATTTTAATTGAATAAATCGTACGGTTTTTATAGCATCCTGATCTTAATCCGGATCTAAAGAGATACATTCGGGTCGCCCAAAATTTGACCCAACAAGTTTTCATTAAAAAACCGTAAATCTAACCATAATTTAAAAATATTAAACCATTCACAATTAAATAAGCAATATAAATTTGTTACAGACCCAACAAGTTTACAAAATAGGAGCTATGAGCTTAAAACACCGTATATCAAAAAACTATTCAAAATAAAGTTACAGACACAATACTTGTAAGGTCCTACAAATACATAAGCTAAAGACTAAATATTAAGTATTATACTCTAAAGCGATATAGTGTTGGGAAATCCCTCGATGATGTGCTTCTTGGTCACGAACCACCTACTAACCTTCGAATGGAAATAACGATTTTGAGCGTTGAGCTTACAAAGCTCAGTGGTACATTTATACTTTACCATAATTCTTGATTATCATAAAACAAGCATGTGGAGATAAATATAGTCTAGAGAGCATAGATATGACTCCACTATCTATAAGTCATCATCTAGCTTACACAAGCTATAATTCCTAGATCGCCTTAAGACATCCTTAAATCAACAAGAAGTCTTACATGTACCACAATGCTTCAATTTTACTCGAGATCACATAGCCTATCGAGATTAATACATTCACAAACTATTGTTCTATAGCATGCATAAGAACATACATAATTAATTCATACAACACTACGTATTGGCACAAATTTACCTGAGATCATAAAGAAATCAAGTTACCCGAGCTCACATAGTCGCCGAGTTAAATGGACCATGTTTTAATCACCATAGTGAATGTACTTAGATCACATTAGCCACAAGTAGGTTCTGAACGTACTCAGATCACTTAAGCCACGAGTAGTCTTGACCATTCTTGAATCACATTAGCCACAAGAATGTCTAATCGTACATGGATCGCCATACCCACGAATAGGTCTATTCATATATGGATCACTATAGCCACAAATATATCATGTATACCCAGTTCAACATAGCCACGAGTATGTCAACCCTACTCGAATCACCATAGCCACGAGTAGGTTCCTAACCGCACCCAAATCACGTAGCCTTGAGTACGTCAGATGTACTTGATCACGTAGCCCTAAGTACACATCATCTTATATAAGTACCGTAGTATTAAACCTAAGACATCCGGATTGACTTACACAAAAATTATAAGATAAGATATGCTCCTCGAGCATTCATACATAACATGATAAGATATGTGCCTCTAAGGCAAGCTACCTCCGAGTACAAGTCATCTATCAATTATAATTACCAAGCCTGTGGTATGTTATGGGAGATACTAATCATTATATTGAATCATTGAAGTCGCCTATTAGATAAAACAAGCCTTTATCTCATTGTGATCCTTTTTTGCCCAAGTGCTGCAGTGGGTATCGATATTTGTGAATTTTTTCCCGTTTAGTATTTTATTAAAAAATTCAAATGGTTACTTATATTGCATGACTTTTTTGTAGTGGGTAAGCATATTGAGGAGCACCCGTGAATTTTTTGTCTCAATCAGTGTCGAACTCGTAACCTTACGCTCTAATACCATTTGTTATGAGATTAGATTTTCAACCTAGGAAATTGCAATACCTTAGACGATGTTATCGAGACAAACTTTAAGTTAGCCTAGAAAACTCAGAAAACTCTTCAGAAGATCAAACTATTTCTAGACACTGAAAAGCCAATGCTTTCAAAGCGAAAAAAATTGCTACAAAAAATGCGAAGAACAAAGAAAGAACACAAAAGAAGATTTACAGTAAATGTCTTGATTACTAAAATGATGGATGAAAATTGATCAATATTTTTTTATTTCATGCTTAACATGTGATTAAAAATATTTTATTTAATTTTCATTTCATGCATAATTGTCAATATTTTGTTAACGATTTTTTTCTTTCATTAAGGTCAATCATTACTTGTATGATTTTATCAAGTTAAATCTTCAATGATATGAACATGAAAATAAAAATTATCGTTGATTAATCTACAATTTTTGTGGATATAATTTGGAATGTGTTTTTATTTGTGTTATGTGATTAATGTTCACACAATTAGGTTAATATTATTTTATATTATAATTTTTCCTCTAATCATGTGATTAATTATTAATATATGTAAAATTCGCGGGACTTTTTAGTATATGTTGAATCACCTATTTACTTGGAGCACAAAGAGGGTCGAATATGCCATCAACAAAATAAAGACCCTTTGAGAAAGAACCCCAAATTACCAAAGTCAATTTATAATATTTCAAATTAAACGTTAAAACTTAGATACATAAAAAATGATTTTAATATAAAATTTTGATTATGAGCCTAATTTTAGAGCTGAAGCATGAATTGTCTACTATTATAAGCAACAAATGGCTGACATTTATAAATATTATAACCGCTAGAATAGATTTTTGAAGGATTCATTGGCATTTTCATAAACTTATCAGCTCACCTCAATGATTACTTGAGAAACTAAAACACGGTTGAGAAACCAAGGGAGATTAAGAAATCTCTATATATTTCTTGTCCGGAGATTTATCGATTGTTGGTTCCAATTTGTTTTCCGAAAAAATTTCAACATAGTATTTAGGTACACTATTTTTCAGTTTAGTATTTTGTTAAAAAAAATTAAATGGTCACTTATATCGTAAGACTTTTCTATAGTGGATGAGCATATTGAGGAGCACTAATAAGTTTTTTTGTCTCTATCAGTTTCATACTCGTAACCTTACATTATGATACCACTTTTTATGGGGTTAGATTTTTAGCCTAAGAAACCGCAAGACCTTAAACGATGTTATCGAGACAAACGTTTTAGTTAATCTAAAAACACTTTTTGAAAGATCAAATTCTTCCTAGACACTAGAATATCAATGCTTTTAAAGCAAAAAAATAGCTTCAAAAAATGTGAAGAACAAAGAATGAACACAAAAGAAGATTTAGAGTAAACGCCTTGATTACTCAAATGGTGTATGATCTAAATAAGGTAGGGAAAACCTATATTTATAGTTGAGTCTACTTACTTTCAACGGTCTCTATTGATTTACATCGACGACTAAGATCGAAACCTACCAATTACAAATGGTACAAAATCAAAATATTCTCTAGATTATAATCTATGTTTAAGAAAAATATTCTATGTTCACATGGTATGTTCACATAGGTGTGAATAACTGGGTTCAATATTTGGGGTTTAGGGTTTATAGAACATGGATTATAGTTTACAGTCCATGAATTAAGGTTTAGATTTCATGGTTCATGTTTTAGAGTTTAGGGTTAATGATTTATAGTTGAAGGTTAAAGGTTTAGGGTTAAGGTTAAGAGTTAAGATTTTGGGGTTTGTGGTTAAGGGTTAAGGGTTTATGGTTTATGAATTAGTGTTTAGGTTTAAGTGCTTATGGTTTTGCGTTTAGAGTTAGGGGTTTTTGTTATAGGGTCTAAGTTATATGTTTAGGGTTGGTGTTTGGGGGTTTAAGGTTTATGGATTTGGGTTCTAAGTTTGGGGTTCAAGGTTTATGGTTTAAAGGTTAAGGTTTGGGGTTTTGGGTTCAAGATTTAAGGTTAAAGGTTTAATGTATATGATTTAGGTTTTAGGTTTTAGGGTTTATGGTTTATGGTTAAATGGTTATAGTTTATGGTTTTGGAATGGTTTTGGATTTATTGTTTATGGTTTATAACTTATGGTTTAGGGTTTAGAGCTAGGGTTTTATGGTGTATGGTCCAAAGTCTATGTTTTATGGTTTGGAGTCTATGTGTTTATGTGTTTGGGGTTTATGGTTTTGGGTTTGGGGTATATGGTTGAGGATTATATATTAAGGTTTAGGGTTCGAGGTTACAAGTTTGGTATTAATGGTTTATAGTTTATGGTTTAAGATTCATGGTTTAGGGTTTATGGCTTATGGTTTAGGATTTAGGGTTTAAGGTGTATGGCCCAAGTTTTGTGGTTTGGGGGTTTGAGGTTTGAGGTTTTTGGGTTATTGTCGGGGATTAGGGTTTGAGGTTTGGGGTAAGAGGTTTTGGTTTTAGGATTAGGTTTTAGGTTTGGTGTTTAAGGTTTATGGTTTAGTTTTGGTGTTTAGGGTTTATGGTTCATGGTTTGTGTTGTGGAGTTTGAGGTTTATGGTTTAAGGTTTAGGGTTATGACTTATTGTTTGAGGTTTAAGGTTTATAACTTATGCTTTAAGGTTTAAGGTCTAAGTTTTAGGGTTCGATGAAAACTAGCCGTTGGAGATGAAATATAGTTTTTGGGACTTTAATTCTAGTCATAAATGCATTTCTACAACCTTGGGTATCGGTACTCAAAAGTAGATATTGGTACCTGCCAAAACAAGAAAGAGTTGTTGCACATAAATGTAGAGCGTGTTAGTACACGATACATTTGTATCGATACGGAGGCTTCTGCATCGGTACACGAAGTGCTCTCTGAAATTTGGAAAACAAAAGCGTATTTGTACATAGCATTGTCGTACCAGTACAGACAGCTTCATATCGGTACTAAGAGTATCCTACCGGTATTGAATGCCTATTTTGACTTTTAAATGCCTTCGAAAATTTTTGTTTGAGTCAAAAACACTTTAAAATAATTTTAAACATATTTTTCAAGTATTTTAGACTTTGAAATATTTTTGTAATTTTGTTTAAGTCCTAAAACATTTTTCATTGAGTTATATCAAAATAAATATCTCAACACCCATTTTTAATCACTAAAACATTTTTCATTGAGTTATATTTTTGTAATTGGTGTTTAACTTCTCTAATCTTTTTCTCATTCTCCCAAATTCTTTCATTTTCTTACCATCTTCTTCCTTCATTTTTTTAGCATTTTCAAGAAAATATTTCAAGAATTCATCCTAAATATGTTCATCTTCCAAATTCAATGTTAGATTATGTTTTTTTATTTCTAATTTCACTTGTTTTACTGTTTTAAATCAAAATTTGATCCAAGGATTTGAGAAGACAAGATTTCCTACAAATTTCTAGGTTCTTGAAGCGTTAATGACGACTTCTTTAATTATGAATTTAACCTAAGTTTTTTTTATAATCTATTTTTATATGTATACTATGAATCTAAAGTCGTTTTACAAATCTAATCTCGGATAATGTGAATCAATGAAAATCTAAACTAGTTTTGCTCAATTTTCAGGAAACTTGTAATTAGGTAATCTTAGTGTTGTTGATGACTTTAATAATCCTAATTAGATTATTAGAGGAGGTTTGATTCATTAAACGCCTTTAAAAATAAGTTTAGAGCCTTTAATTGGTGTTTTTCTAAATTAGTCAAGTTGTGAGTCTTGAGGAAAAAGTGTAAATTAGTGAATTAAATTGTGATAGGTTGTTTTTGGATGTGAAAAATGATATTTTGATGTTGTTTTTGTTGTGTATGATAATTTTTGGAATTGGTGCATATTTTCTCAAGCTTTAAGTGAAGAGTTAGAGTTCGAATTAAATTTCGACAAAAGAACGAATGTGTCACTAGTGAGTGTTCTTCGGTGTTGCACTCTACCCCAATCTATTGTATTAACAAGAAGCTTAGGAATAGCCTAAACCACTATTCTAAGTTCCAAGAGTAAGAATTTCTTACCTTTTTAGTGTAAAGTGATTTTTTTTAAATAATTCCTACCTAAAAGGAGGGGAAGGAAAAATTTTCTCTTACTGAGTTTAGAACTCATAATCTAAGGGGAGGAGAGATATCAACTGAGAACTTTTAACCATTTGCTCTAGAGGTTGTTGATTAGTCTAAAGTAATTTTGTGTATTAATGAGATGGTTTTGATTAATTACAAATGATGCATGACAACGATTTAATTCCATAATGTCTTGTTGTTATGCACATGAATTTAGTATGAAATTTGATTAAGAAAGCATATGATAGGTACTTTTTAGTGGTAATCAAAGGTATCGATGCATGATCTGTGGAGTGCCTTTAGAGTATGAGTGACTACATGACTTATAAATTAAAAACCTGCTTTAAAAACAGAGAATTAAGAGTACTTCAAAATGAATATTTTAGCTTGTGTATTTGTGAACGCTTCAAATATAGTTGGCATGCTATATGATTGAATATACTCGACATTTAAAAAATTTTAGTCAATAGTAAGTGCAGTTGGGACCTATTGGTCTAATCAATCGATCATATATCCTACATGAGAACTAAGGTTCGACAAGGGCTTCAGTCTAACGAGAACTCCGGTTCAACGAGAACTTCGATCCAACATTTAAAAAGTGAATTAAAAATATGAATATCCGATGAGATTTGAAAACAATACAATGAGTCATTTGAACATTATGTTCATATGTCTACTATGATAATTAAGTGATTCGTATTATTGCAAGTAATTCAAACAAGATCTCCACGGAGCACTTGCTGAGCAGACAGTGATCGAGGAAGGTTCTAGTCGAGGCAATATGTATACAGTCTCATCCCCTCATTTCTTTTAAGTTGTTTTGTTTTTTAAACGGTGAACGATGATTTACTAATTTGAATGAATTCTTTCTCTTTTTTTTCTTCCCAACACAGTGAGGTTATCTGTTAACACAGAATTTGAACATTACCAAAGCGGACAAACTAAAAACTAGACCCAACTTCATTAAAAATAACTAAACCTAAAAGCTTGTAACTAGATGTCATAATCTTACTTAACATGTATTTATATAAATTTAATATGTTAATAACTTGTATTATTTGAAAACTGCATATCACATAAATCATATTATAATATCCAAAGCTACCGTGTACTCACATTGTTACCTAAGCATGAATCGTCGCCTTTTATATATAGGGATGAGATCTAGTTACACTATGTAAACTTAACTAGTTTTATACTAATCCATGACTATTGGAATGAGTGAAATGAATGAACGAGATTAGAAATATGATATGTGAAAATTATCACTTGAAAAAAATAAGTAAAGAGTTAATCTCATCCATCCATTTTACACATCTAATTGTCATAAATTAATGTAAAACTAGTTAAGTTTTACAAAGTGTAACTGTATCTAACCCATATATATATATATATGATAATTATTTAATTCACTGACATTATACCAATTTAGGGATTTATGTTTAGTAATTTAGAATTTAAGGACTATAAATAAAATTTAGTGTTTAAGGTTAGAATTTAGGGTTTATAAGTTAATACCTAAAACCTCAACATATCACCCTACAACCTAAACCCTATCTTAAACCTAACCCCTAAATTCTAACCATTACACTTACATTTTAAACTCCTACACCTAAACTCCTAACCTTACACCTAAACTAAGTCCATAAACCCTAAAACTAAAATGCTTGTAGAAAATTTCCACCGCTAGTGTATTAAATATAAGTCCATATATATATGGTAAAATGTTGATGCACAGGCTGTGTAAATCGTGCCTGCATATTTACAGTGTAAAGCCTAAATCTTAAATCCCTAATCATAAACTATAAAAGATTAAATCCTAAATTCTAAACACTAAAATTATATTCTAAATACTACAAAACCCTAAATTAAACCATTAACTCCTAGAATTAAAAAACTTGCGAAAACTAAAGCTTACACCGGGTATCAAAGTTATATATATGCGCGCGCCAAAAATGGATAAAACAAGTTATAGTTGCCCACTTTAAGGCGGTAAATGGTGCAAAAACTGTTAAAAGTATTGACATAACTTGTAGATGGAAAATCATTCGAGGACGACTTGGTTACTCGATCAACAATTATCTTCCACTACAGCATACGACCACATCAGTAATGCAAAAAAAAAAAAATGTGGAAACATGTATAGTTTCAATCTGCTGCTGTTGAAAATAATCGATCTCACGCATCTCTTGCGACAAATGACTCGAGTTTCCGCAACCAATCTAAATATTGACCTTGTTCTTTCTTATGTAGTGTGAGGAGAAGGAAATTGGTCAGGTCTTCTCCGATCCCTCTGCTGACCAGATATCCCTTAAGTGCATCTTGTAATTGAGGGTCCAAAGTGCTGCAAACAAAAGTCGAAAAAGAAACTAAATGATCATTACTGCCAAAAGTTCAAGGTATGCTAAGACTTCGCCTTCCATTGTTAATTTAATTAACCCGAGAAACTAAACACCGTATTCTCTTATCCACTCCTCGTTTGTAGCAATTAACCCATGAAATCATATACATTGAAAAGTTTTCACCTGAATGAGGAACCTCTGTCGACAGAAGAACTAGGAACGGTCATTGATTGCAGATAATAAGCACCAAGGATGTTGAAGTCAGACTTACGAGCTCCTTTCTCGGAAAGGCCACAATCAAACTGCAACATAGAGCTCAACCCGGGCTTTTTTACACAAACCTTCATTAGAACTTTCCTAGGAAATATACCCCCGGTATAATATGTCTCCCGGCTCAATAAAGCTGAAACAGCAACCTCTTCACCGGACTCGCCTTTTCGCCGCAAAACAACATCCTGTGACTGTGATGAATTCCAATCCAATACAAAATCTCCTAGAGATCCTATCTGTTCATCCTGAACCAGTATAGAATAAAGCCATGTCCCCCAAATTAATAATGCTAGAGCTGCAGGAAGTAAGTTTCTAATATGTTTAAACTTGAAGATGAACTACAGATTGTCATGAACAATTTGTGCCCACCACAATATGAGAATTTTGAACCATATAGAGGCTGCACTTGAGTTTACTGCTAAAAACTTGGAAGAAAACAAGTCAAAATAACAATTATTCTACATAAAAATAACATGAATTCTCTATTTCAAATTATCACTGTCATTTCTTTATCAAAACCCATTTCGATCATAAACTCTATGACATAAAAATCAAGGAACAAAGGAACATAACGTTTGCTCGTTGTCTAGAAAACACCTGACGCCAATCGAGTTCATGATTAGGCAATGCATTCTCAAAGATTCGTCAAACAAACATGTTTCAAATCGATAAATAAATAAATAAACAACCATAAAATCAATGAACAAAGCGTTTCTTGGGTATCTAGTAATCAGAATAATGGGTAGGCAATGCCTTGTGAAGGATTTAGTGAAACAAATAAATCCCAAATGGAAAGGGAAAAAAGAAGAACCTGAAAAGAATTGGAGGAGAGTTCGTGGGAAATTTCAGATTGGAAGAGCTTAAGCAAGTGGAGATCCTCCACAGCTTTGCGGCTTTTGCGTAAGATTTGAGTCGCTCTCGGCATTTCTCTAACTCTTTTTTTTCTAGGGTCTTGCCCTTCTTAATTTGTGTTTGGCGGATGGCTGCAGATTAGTACTAAAGTTCAGTCCACCCCTGGCCCCTGCTATTATTTTATTTAGAACCTTGTGTCTTTTAAGGGTAAACTACATGGTTGGTTACTTTTGATTTTAGGTATTTAATTTTGGTCATTTATTTTTATCATATTTTAACATTTTAGTCACTGAACCGTTCGTTAATTTGATGACTCTGTACATTAGTTAAAAAGTTCTTTTTTAACTTAACTCAAAAAATTGAAATAAAATATTAATTAAATTCATGCACTTTATTTAAAATATTAATTCAATCTATTAACTTTAACTAAATCCATCATCGTCAATTTCCACTCACCTTTATTGTCGACCACTGTTGAATCCACTTTTGACTTAAGTATAAATACGTTAATGCTTTAGCTAGATGCCAAATAGGTAGTGGATGCACCGAAGAAATTGTTTGATTTATAAATTGCCACTCTAAAATATTTAATTATTAATAAGATTAGGTATCAAATTACTATAATACTCAAAATTTGACCGGATAATTAAGTCATATGTCCAATTTTATTTACAAACCATGTCTAAATACATGTGACCCAAATACACCCACTACCTACCTAAACTCAAACAAATTATTGAGACCCAATCAAGCCCACAAACTTTAGCAACATTTGGCTAAACTTAGAACCAACGCCACACCATCATGTAATGGTCCCCTCCTCAACAACCACATGCCATGTGTTGTGGCCATCCCCTGGACAAGGCTACAACCGGGTAGACTTGCCATGGTCAGTCATGTATAGGGCCTCATGGCTAGGTAGAAGTGAAGCGTCCTCATTTCAAACATTGTAATGTTTTTAGGAAATATGTCACCATCTTAAGTATTTTTATGGTTAGGGAAAACTGTCTTGTTTTTTAAGCATTTTATTGTCTACTCGGGTCATTTCCGTAAAATTATTTTCGCATATATGCGGGGGGTGGACAGTTGATAGAGTTTGGACCGATCCACTAGTAAAGGTACGTGTCCTACACACCATCGAGGCGGCCCCTACCGCCCAAGTCAATGGTGTGGGTGAGTATTCTTTTGTAACCTGGTAATTTATTTTATTTAATAAAAACCATTCTTTTCCCTCGGGGAAGACGAGGGTCAACTGTGGGCATTTGCTATGCCCTACGATATCGACTTGTGGCTTAAAGGATCATGTTATGGCTTGTGAATTGATGTGTTGCTTGGTTTATGTTAAACAAGTTATAAGGCTGACTTGGTCGGAAATTGTCCCTTTCAAGTGACGTGCTGGTTGAGTGAACGAAAGGTATGTCCGTGACACGTGGTATTAGAGCGAATGGTTGTGAATTTTGGTTAGAAAATGTAAGACAATCTTAACTTCGCACCAAGCGCTGTTATGCGTGGAGTAGGCAGGTCGGGCTGACTCCGCACCACGTATTCCCATGCGTAGAGTAGGTAGGGGTATGATGATTTGTTAGAAGACTCTACACCAAGCAATCTTAAGGGTAGAGTAGCCAGGGTACGTTATTGTGGCGACTCCAGACCAAGCGTTCTATGCGTGGAGTAGGCAGGATGAGATGACTCTACACCAAGCACTTCCATGGGGGAGTAGGCATGGTAGGCTGATTTTGGGTATGACTCTACACAAAGTGCTTTTAGGGAGGAGTAGGCAGGGTAGGATTATGGTGACTCCAAACCATGCGTTCCCGCGAGTGGAGTAGACAGGATGGGTTGACTCTGCATCGAGCGCTCCAAGTGGTAGAGTAGGCAGGGTAGGCTAATTCGGTTATGACTCACACCAAGTGCTCCATCGAGTGGAGTAGGTAGGGTGGATTATTAAACGATAATAAATAAAATTGGGTGGGTTGGCATAATAAGTTCCAGTTTGATCTAATGTACACTGACATTGATTTGCTCTATGGTACAATGGTGCTTATTTGTTTTCTTAGGATATAATAACACTAGTAGACCACGAGAATGTCGGGAGATCAAGGCAATAGGGCAGTGGATCCTGGCAAGATTGAAGAGTTAGAGGATGCAATAGCAACAATGAGAGCTTAGATAGTTCCTAGGCATATAAAGCTCAACATGAGTTGCCAGATACCTTAAGGGAGCTCAGTGATAAAGCCAGAGAGGTGGTGAATTCACTTAGGATTGGGTTTGAGGACCTCAAGGCTCAATTCAATCGGTTTTAGTTGGCTGTGAGAAATGCAGGTACAAATGATAGAGGCCACATGCCTAAGGTTCCTAAGACTCAACAGTTCGAAGGGATTCGTAACCTAAGGCCCTCGAGAATTTCTTGTTTGATATAGAACAATACTTTCAAGCAGTACACACAACGTCCGAGGAGGACAAGGTCTCAGTGGCTTTAATGTATCTAGCAAGAGATGCTAAGTTGTGGTGGAGGTCCAAGTTTGATGAAGGTGTTTCCTTTATCAAGATGTGGGATGAGCTGAAGAAGAAAATAAAGAACTCATTCTTTATTGAGAATGTCGGGTATAATGCCAGGCAGAAATTGTAATACCCCAAATCATGGCCTAGTAATATGTCACAAACTAATTAGAACTTAATTGTACAAACATTCTACAAACTAGAAGAATTGATTTAATCTAGTGACCAAATTAGATGGATTTGATAATTAAATGGTCGAATCATGATGATCAAATAGTAACAATGTTTAAATGTGGTTTTTCATGCAATTAAAATGTGTAATTAAGGAGTTATGAAGCAATTAGACCCTTGATTGCCAAGTGGTGGCATTCGGCCAAGCCAAGTGATAACAACTTGGATAGGTGTCCATCTACCTATCATCTTCTCCACTTAACCTTTCTCCTACCTTGGCCGAAACCCTCTCAACTCTTTAGGGAAAAGAAAAGCCACCATTTTAGAGATTGGAAGCTTGCATGTGATCATATTTTCATGTACTTGGATAAGCTAGGAAGATTGTAAGTGAATTTTAAGTCCTTCCTCCCTAGCAACTTGTTCAAATGAATGTTTGATGATAGAAATTGAACTTGAATTCATAGAATTGCATGTTAGATGTTATGCTTGAAACTACTTTGAATTGTAGCTTGAATGTGGTTGAAATGCTATTGAAATTAGGATGAAACTATGCTTGACCGAATGGTATATGTACATAAATGAGACCATTGTTTGATTGATCATGAAATTTGATAGGTAGTTCAAATTGTCCATGAATTAGGACTTGAATTGAGTAAAAAGCTTGCTGGAAATTTAGAAACATACGAAATTGAGATGTTAATCAATTGAAGATCATGGTTGGATAGTGAAAATTGAGCTTAAAGATGAAACTAGTCACATTTGATTGTTAAATGGCTAACTAGGGACTGTTTTGAAAGAATTGATAAATGCTGGGCTGTTTTGACAAAATCGAGGGCTGGAATTTATGAACTTAAAACAGCGGAAGGTCAATTTAAATGCTTGTTGGATTGAATTGCTTGAATAATGATCAATTGGACTACTATAAGATGCTTCTTGAGATGTATGTGAAATAGGGACTAGAATCAAAACCATGAATGATCTAGGGACTGAATTTTATGAATTAGGGGCTGGAAATAGTGACTTAAAAACAGGGGAAGTTAGATTAAAAGTTTGTTAACATGAATTGTATGAGATAAACGCAATTTGGACTGTTTTGTATAACAAATATAAAGGTGTGATTGTAAACTATTTTAGTGGACTATTTTAGCAAAAATTAAGACTGTTAGGGACTGTTTTGTATAACAAGATAAATACAGTTAAAATGGGACTGTTTTGGACAGTTTAAGAGCAGGGCAAAACTGTTCTAATTGATTAAAAGGATAGAATTGTTAGGTTGTTGTAAATACAATGCTTGACTCTAGTTTCTTGTGAACTTGGATTGCTTGAAATATATTGTTTGATGGTTGATTTTGATTCCATTATATTGGATGTATGTTAGAACAAGGAGTGGATCTTTTTGAAGAAGATAGAGTTGGGCAACCTAGTAACAAGCAAAAAGGGATTTGGATCAAGTATCAAAATTAGCTTGGAGTATTGTGAGTGTAGCTTTTACATAGGGTTAGGACTTAGGTCATAACCAAATATGCACAATTTCTATTCCATTGATATGTTTATGTTATGAAATGAATATAAACTATGCTTGGAAATGAATTAAGGGAAGAATGGCTTAAATGGAAACTTGTATTAAGATATGCTTGATATATGATTTGGTAATACAAGTGGATCATGTAAACAAATGGATTGATCTTCTATGGTTTCTTGTTTTGACTTATTCGAATGAATCAAGAATGCTTAGACATGATCTTGCTTGATGATAATGATGACATGAAATGCAAACTTGCTTGAATTACAATGAATGCATGATATAGTGAGCTAAGGCTCGAATAGCCTAAGGGCTATCTTGATCTTGATAGATAAACACTTGAAAGGGATGCTTAAATAAGCTACTAACTTGCCATGATCTTGTTGTGTACTTGCCTTGACTTGAAATTGTGAAGCTTACTTAATTGACAAGTAAATCAAACAAAGCCTTGGTTGTTAGTTGGTCATAGGTAGGATGGCATGCCATAGAGTCTAGAGCTCATTGTGATTGGGTGGACTACGGTCCTGGGTCAAGGCCCTTATTTAGCGACAGTAGAAGGGATGTGTGTTATGGTCACTGGCGACAGTAGGAGGGTGATATGACAAGTTTCTTATTTTGGCGACAGTTTGGTTGGTGACTCGATTACCTAGACATAACAATGTACCAAGGCCTAATCTAAAATGAATAAGCAAGAAAGAAATGCATGGCCTAAAACTTGAATGATACTTGACTCGATATCTTGAAATTGCTTGCTTATATGATACTTGAAAATGATCATACTCGAATTGATATGCTTAAACATGTCTCTTATCTTGATATAGTACTCGATCCAACTTGAAATGGAAACAACCTTCTTGTTAATTGTTGTCCGAATGACATTGAAGCATGAATTAGTGTATATTACTTGAGATTGAGGCCTAATTACATGTTCTTGTGCTTGTGATGATGTGTATAAATGGTAATAGCTATACATGACTACTTGACTCCCTACTTGTCATGAAACATTCGAAACCTTATGTTAGACTTAACTTCACATGCTCAAACCTTAGCTAGGTTGTACTTGATTTAAGACTTCCTAAACTTGATAATTGGCTAGTAAATAGTTGATACCTCACTAAGTACATTATGTACTTACCACTCTTGATTCCATCCTTCCCAAACCACATGTTTAAAGAGATCTTAAAGCTATCTTCCTTGAGCTTGAAGCAAGATACAAGCAGAGCTAGAAGTATGACTTTGATTCTATTTGTAACTCTCCTAGTTGGTGGCACTTAGATTTGTACACAATTAAGCTAGATCATGCATTTTGTTTATTTTGAAGCTTGTATATATATGGCATTGACCTTTAGAAGCTTGTAAAGACTTGGTTGGCAATGTTTGATGCCATGATAACCTGATGCCATGTAAATGAACTAAGCATGACTTGTTGAATATGAAGAATAGAACTTGGTTACATGATCTAGTTATATTTGCATGTGTTTAACAATGGAACACTATGTGCTTGACTCTTGTATGTTCTATTCGAATGGATCACTTGGTTGATTAGGTTGTTTCTAGTTTAAGTAAGTAAGGTCATGATAAGTTAGTCATGATTGCTAGTTGATGTTGAGCTTGCTTGAAGGCATGTTGATGGTGTTATGATTCGAATGAATACAATGGTGACCATGTCTAGTAACCAACATTATATGTAACCTTGTCTTGAATGTAAATCGCTAGAAGATTATGCTTAGTTAGCTTGACATGAACATGACATTGTCTTAAAATGGATCAAAGTTGCGCATACTTGAATAAACCCGAAATGAAATTGAGTCTTGCCTTGAGTGTATTCGATTGCTTAAATGTATAAGGGACTAGGTTATATCTTCTTAATTGATACTTAGATACTTATGTTTATATTTGGTGAGTCATAATGTTTGTAAAGTATGATCTTGATGATTGTTTGGCTTTCTTGTTAGGCAAGTAACTCATCTAATATGATGAGTTCAAAAGTTTTTAATGGCTTGTATTCTTGTGTTAATTCTTGTTTGCTTGTTTTAACACTCCTTGGTCGGGTTACTCTTAACCCGGGTGAGGGGTGTTATAGAAACTAACAGAGTTATCGCATACAAGGATAATACGTGAGTATGTTAGAGATTTTGTTGCGTTGTTGCTGGACATCAGGGACATGTCAGATGATGACAAGATGTTCTATTTTTTGAAAGGGCTAAAGCTTTGGGCAAGGTCCGAGATCTAGAGACAAAGACCCCAAACTATGGCTGAGGCCATAGCTACTGCCGAACGTCTTAGTGATTATGGTGATAGTTTCGCGAAGCGTAAGGCTCCAGTTGTAAGTAACAGTGGCGCCAATCGGGTCGTCGATATTGGTAATGGATATGGCAATAACAATGGGTACAGTAATGAAAGTGATGTTGGGTTAAATAAGGGGAGCTATAATAAAATGACTAGAGGCGATCGGTTTCTGAGTTGGAGAAGCGATAAAAGATAGTTTGATAGAGACTTCACACAGGCCGGAACAAACCCTGGGTTAGGACAAAACAACGAGCCACAATAGCCGACTATATATTGTTCCTTTGCCAGGGTCCTCACCAAAAGACAAATAGTCTGTACAAAAGCACACTCAATGTGTTGGAAATCTCTAATCTTGATGGGGACAAAGAGAGTCCATGTACGAAAGATGACGAGAAAGATCCAGCTAGAATGGGTTCGATTTGTTTCCTATATGTTCTTCGCTTAGAACGGGACAAGGCAATGACAAAACTTGAGAGGGGCTTAATATATGTGGATGTAATTTTGAATAGGAAGACCATAAATTCCTTGGTGGACACACGAGCAACCGATTCCTTCATTACTTCGGGGGAAGCTAAAAGGTGTAACATGAAAGCTACGAAGGGTGTGAGACGAATGAAAGATATACACTCAGTGGCCACGACTATATGTACCACTTCAAAGAATGTGAAGACGAAGATTGGGACTTGGGAAGGGAAGATTAACTATATTGTTGCTTCCATGGATGACTTTGATGTGGTATTAGGCTTGGATTTCATGATATCGGCTAACACCATCCCAATATTCTCTGCAAATTGTATGATGTTTCAAAGGGAGTGACCAAGATTGGTAGGAGCCGTGATACAACCAAAGGCAACCAGAAAGTCTTTGTCAGCAATCCAATTAGAGAATGGTGCATGATGAAATTCTACAGTGTGGGAAATTCAAGATTGCATCATTGACGACGACGTCGACAAGTCGGGTGAGGGAGAATATTGTGGCCATCCTCTGGATAGGGCCACAACCGGGTAGACTTACCATGACCAGTAATGTATAGGGCCTCGTGGCCGGGAAGAGGTGAAATATCCTCATTTCAAACATTGTAATGCTTCTAGGAAAATGTTTCATCATCTTAAGTATTTCTATGGTTAGGGAAATGTTGGGAGGTTCGATCGATCAACCATGTGGCCAAGAGGGGGTGAATTGGTTTTAAGGTGATTTGAGTGGAAGCAAAGAGAAATTAAAAATTGACACGAGATTTATAGCTGTTCGAGCTTCTAACCAAGCTCTACATCCACTACCTTAGCTTCCCACTAAGGATTTTCCCAAATTCACTATTGAATTTCTTCCCCTTTTCTAGGCTAAGGAGGCAACCCTTACACACTCAAAGCTTTCTAACCCAAAGCTTGAGTAAACCCTCTTTTACAAAAAAGAAATAAATAACAAACTAGGAAAACCTCTAAAGGCAATATGTTTGCACAATTAAACACTCACCTAAAACCTAAACACTTGAGCAAATGTGACAATTTTGGTTCACTAGTGTTTTTCCACAAAGAATATGACAAATTAAAGCACTAGAACAATTTTCCTCTCCTTGAATGTTGGCTTGATGATTCTTAGTCTTCCATAGATGCTTGGAGGTGTCTTTTAAACCATCTAACAACTTCATGGTCGTTACTAGCCGTTGGGGGTTGTTTGGAGCAGTTAGAGCCTTTATTTCCTGTAGTAAATGTAGTTCTAGACTCCTCGGTATCGGTATACAAGGATCCATTTCGGTACATGTTCTTCAGAAAACTAGCCGTTGGAGAATTTATAAAATAGGGGTATCGCTACAGATACAAGCATATCGGTACGAACCCTACTCGTATCGATACGGCTATGACCATATCGGTACGAAAATTGGCTACTGGATTTGTAAAACTTTGGGGATGGAAAATTGTATCAATACATTACGAGGTCTTTGGGTATCGGTACATGTGTCAACCGTATCGGTACGCGGAGCCTATTTTTTTGACACTTTGGCTATTTAAAATCATTTAAAGTGTGTCAAAAAAACTTTGAAAACATTTCAAACATATTTTTCAAGTTTGTAGACTTTTGAAATGTTTTTGCAAAATTAGTTTAAGTCCAAAAACATTTTTCTATAAGTTATATCAAAAATCAAATATCCTAACAATCTCCCCCTTTTTGATATAACGAAACCACTTGAAAATTTGTTTTTGTGAGAACTCTCCCTTAGAAAAAAATATTAAAAAACTGAAGAAAAAAAATTTTAAGCTCCCCCATTTTCTTTTTGAAACTTAATTTTTCAACTATCTCTTCCTCTTTTTGTTATATAAAAAATATTTCAAATCTAAGTTTAAAATTACATTAAGTTCAAAAACACCAATTGTTAGAAAAGTTAGTACCAATTGATAGTGATTATCAATTGTTGGTGCAAAATAACGTTTTGGAGAAAAAAACTTAAAAAGATTTTATCGTTAAAAGAATGGCTCCCCCTTACTCAAGCATCAAGTAAATAGTTAGTCCAACAATTCAAGATAAAAAAAGATTGAATTTCAAATAAAATAAAATAAATAAACACATGAAATTCAATTAAGCATGTCATAAAATAATATACTCATATAAGCATACAAGGCATGTTAAAAAGGAGACAAAAACTATCCCATTTTGGTTTAGCGTTCCGATACGATTTATTCCGTATCGATACTGGTTAATTGTCGTATCAGTATGGTATGGGTGGTACCGATATCAAGGGTACGAAAATGGTGAAAAACTGTAAAGGCACTGCGACATATTTTTATGTTCATACAAAGGCTCTATTAAGTCATAGATAGACATTAAGTACATTTTGCTACTCATACTTCTTAAAACATAACATTTAACACAAGAAAATCATGATTTCACCAAAATCAATCAATTATTACAAGTTTAAGGCCAAAACATAATGATAGACATATTGGGCCAAAAATGTGTAACTCATGCAATATGTGACTCCTCTTAACTATATGCTATTAGACACAACAAAGAGTTGTACAAATATGCTTAGATCGACCTCAAAATCAAAACATTATAGGCATGATCAAGCAATTGCATGAAATTTAAATTTACCACTTGAACCAAGGTAGGATGTTAAGCCTTCATTCTTTAAGTGTCATTCCTCCTTTGTGTGTCAAGAGCTTCCAAGATTTGACTTTGATTATCAATTGCTCAAGCACACCTACAAATGACAATTAAGTAATTTTTGGTATCCAAATTACTTTGGATCCAATAGCATTAGTCCCAAATAACTTAGTACCCTTAGGAATCCATTTTTCAATTTCATCATTTTTATTTGAACAAAATAGTCTCTTAGGGACCCAAATGTCCTTAACAATTTTAGCTTTGAAAAATCTAGGGGAACTAGATTGTCTTTGATAAAAGTTTGATTTTACAAAATTTGATTTGAAGTATTCTCCAATTTCACATTTTTGAACATCTTTGTAAATCAAAACTTTTTTTCCTTTTAAGATCATCTAACTCCTTTGATGATCTTCATGAACCTTTTGAAGCAAATTTAGTAAATCAACATTCTTTTGTTCAAACTCAATGAGCTTTGCTTCAAGTTCATTCTTGGTTTTAGAAATCAAATCATTTTGAATTTTCAAATTTGAAATAATTTTCTTATTTCTTAAAATGTGACTTTTAAATTCTAAAACCAAATCGTCGTAGGCATCTTGTAATTCATCAAAAGAATATGAACACGAAGTAGATGAATCAGAAGTTACCCTTGAATCTTCTTCATGGCCATGAGACAAAGGTGGACTAGTTCATTATTAGTGAAGTCTTCATCATCACTCTATGTAGCCATAAATGTCTTCTTCTTATGGCTTGATCCCTTCATCTTCATTCTCGATTCATGCTTTAATTCTTCTTTATGGTTCTTCATGAATCAGACGAATTTCTTGAAGAGCTTGGCCATCTAATCTTTTTCAATATCCTCTCCACTAGAATCTTATTGTTGGCTTGTGAAGGATTTGAGAGCAACAACATTCATGTTTATGCCTTGCTCCATGATTTTTTTCTTCCCCATCTTCTTTATCTCTTCTTTCTTCTTCTCTTCCTTTCTTCATGATCATGAGTGAGAAGAGACCCCTTGAGTTTATCTAGCTTTAGGGTCTTGAGATCCTTGACTTCGATGATGACAGTCTTCTTTGAGTCTCATGACTCGGGAAGAGAATAAATGAGCTTTCGGACAAGTTTATCTTCTAGAATGATTGTTTTATAGCCTTTGAGTCCATTAGTGATGAGGGTAATCTATCGAACATCTTGGTGATATCTTTATCCGGTTTCATTTTGAAGTTTTCGTACTCAAGGTTGAGAAGACCAATCTTGGTCTCCTTCACATCATTGGTTCCCTCATGAATGACTTCAAGCTTGTCTCAAATCTCATTGGCACTCTCACAAGAAAATACTTTGGTATATGAATCCGAGCTAAGTGCACAAATGAGAAAGTGCAAGGCCTTTGCATTGAGTTCCATCTTCTTGTGATCATCCTCACTATAATCCGCCTTGCTCTTTTATGGAACGAATGAGCCATTAAGAACAATGTCCCAAAGATGGTAGCCCTTGGTTCTCATGAAGAACATCATCCTATTCTTCCAATAGGCGTAGTTGATCCCGTCGAAGAAAGGAGGCCGGTCGATGGATTGCGCCATAATCTCTGATTGATGTAGAAAGGATCGACTCTTAGATGTTAATCCGATGAAGAGACAAAGCTCTGATACCAATTGTAAAGACTAGTGTTTACAAAAAGAATATGTTTGCACAATTAAGCTTGAGTAAACCCTCTTTTGCAAAAAGAAAGAAATAACAAACTAGGAAAACCTCTAAAGGCAATATGTTTGCACAATTAAGCACTCACCCAAAACCTAAACACTTGAGCAAATGTGACAATTTTGGCTCACTAGTGTTTTCTACAAAGAATATGACAAATTAAAGTACTAGAACAATTTTTCTCTCATTGAATGTTGGTTTGATGATTCTTAGTCTTTCATAGATGCTTGGAGGTGTCTTTTAAACCCTCTAACAACTTCATGGTTGTCACTAGTTGTTGGGGGTTGTTTGGAGCCGTTGGAGCCTTTATTTCTCGCAATAAATGTAGTTTTGGACTCCTTGGTATCTGTACATGGAGATCTATATCGATACAAGCATATCGACATGAACCCTACACGTATTGTAATACCCCTAAAACCGGGTCCTTTAAGATAAAATAAACTTGTATGATTTTAATTGGTTGTTATTGGACATAATCCGAGTTAAATTAAGGTATGAAATTAAATTAATATGTATCTATCTATCTATCTATATATATATATATGAATAAATAGAGATCTAATAAAGAGTCTAGAATCAAATTGAAAAGAAGAGTAAGAAAGGATAACCTACTTCTCAAGGACTAAATCGAATGAGAAATTGAGTATTAGGTATTGCTTTGGAATTAAATTAGGACAATTGAATGAATTAAGGGCTGTAAGTTATCCAAGAAGTGTTAGAGCTTAAGGGGAGTGTAAGTTGACGAGAAGTGTTAAGAGTTTAATTTAATGTGTAATTATAGTTTATTTCTAAGTCAGTAGTTTAGATTTACTAGAAGTCTTATTTAAATTATGGATAAATATTATTTAAATTATAGATAAAAGTATAATTTTAGTTATATTGAAACTCTGTATCAGCCTATTTAAAGGCTTATCCCATACACATTTGATTAAGAAGAATAAGAGAAAATACAGAGAAACACATTGTTCTCTGTTTAAAATATTATTTTTGTTCTATCGTTAAACTGTAGCTTTTCATATTTTATTTTTCATTGTTCACCGGCGTTCATCTTCTCCGACCACCAGGGCCCTTTTCTCACATGGTATCATGAGCCAACAATGGTCCTGATGTCGTCACCACTGCTGCCATCTCTGATCTGAATCAAATTGGCGATCTAATTTTTTTAGATGCATATCATTTTTTTTCCGCTGTTGTCATTAGGCCACGCTTTTTCCTTGGCTTCTCTCTCATTGGAATCTTACATCTATGGTGAAATTTCTACTCGTTTAATTTTGTTATTTTGTTCTCTATTTAATGGTTCTATCTTAGCCAATCAGAAAGATATATGAAAAGGTTATAGTTTAGCCTTAAAAACTATTCGGTTCTATTTTACCCATCCATTGTAAAAGATAGGGAAAGGTTATAGTTTAGCCTTAAAAACTATCTGGTTCTATCTCAGCCATCAATTATAAAAGATAGGAGAAGAGGTTCTAGTTTAGCCTTAAAAACTAGATAATATTTTTTAAGGCATTCTACATCAAAGATCCAAGCTGGAATTATAGTTTGTGTAACCACCAGCTTGAGGGGGAGTGTAGATTTCTGTGATCATTGTTGAATGGAAGCAGCTACTTAGTCTGTGAATGATAGAAAAAGCTGGAAGACATCTCAGAAGATGCAAAAACCTGAAAAAGATTATCACTGACAGAGAAAAGCTAGAAGACATCTAAGGAAGGTGTAGAAACCAATAACAACAGTAAAGTTGATAGACATCTCAAGAATGATGCATAAACCAGTAATATCATTTGCAAATTTTCAACAATGGCCGTTCAAAGAACAACATGATTATGTACTAGCTGTTCAACACAATGGCTCCCAAAAAAGGGAGATTTTTTTCTCTAAGAAACAACAGAAGAAATATGAGTAGGGCATCACATTCAAGATCCAAGCTGGTGCTCTACTACGTTTGCTCACCAGCTTGAGGGGGAGTGTAAGTTATCCAATAAGTGTTAGAGCTTGAGGGGGAGTGTAAGTTGACGAGAAGTGTTAAGAGTTTAATTTAATGTGTAATTAGAGTTTATTTCTAAGTTAGTAGTTTAGATTTACTAGAAGTCTTATTTAAATTATGGATAAGTATTATTTAAATTATAGATAATAGTATAATTTTAGTTATATTGAAACTCTGTATCAGCCTATTTAAAGGCTTATCCCATACACATTTGATTAAGAAGAATAAGAGAAAATACAGAGAAACACATTGTTCTCTGTTTAAAATATCATTTTTGTTCTATCGTTAAACTGTAGCTTTTCATATTTTATTGTTCATTATTCATCGGCGTTCATCTTCTCCGACCACCAGGGCCCCTTTCTCACATGGTTTCATGAGCCAACAATGGTCCTGATGTTGTCACCACTGTTGCCATCTCTGATCTGAATCAAATTGGCGATATGATTTTTTAGATGCATATCATTTTTTTCTGCTGTTGTCATTAGGTCACGCTCGTTCCTTGGCTTCTCTCTCGTTGGAATCTTACATCTATGGTGAAATTTCTACTCGTTTAATTTTGTTATTTTGTTCTCTATTTAATGGTTCTATCTTATCCAATCAAAAAGATATATGAAAAGGTTATAGTTTAGCCATAAAAACTATTTGGTTCTATCTTACCATCCATTGTAAAAGATAGGGAAAGGTTATAGTTTAGTCTTAAAAACTATCTGGTTCTATCTCAGCCATCAATTATAAAAGATAGGAGAAGAGGTTCTAGTTTAGCCTTAAAAACTAGATAATATTTTTTAAGGCATTCTACATCAAAGATCCAAGCTGGAATTATAGTTTGTGTAACCACCAGCTTGAGGGGAAGTGTAGATTTCTTTGATCATTGTTGAATGGAAGCAGCTACTTAGTCTGTGAATGACAGAAAAAGCTGGAAGACATCTCAGAAGATGCAAAAACCTGAAAAAGATCATCACTGACAGAGAAAAGCTAGAAGACATCTAAGGAAGGTGCAAAAACCAATAACAACAGTAAAGTTGGTAGACATCTCAAGAAAGATGCAGAAACCAGTAATATCGTTTGCAAATTTTCAACAATGGCCGTTCAAAGAACACCATGATTATGTACTAGCTGTTCAACACAATGGCTCCCAAAAAAGGGAGATTTTTTCTCTAAGAAACAGCAGAAGAAATATAAGTAGGGCATCACATTCAAGATCCAAGCTGATGCTCTACTACGTTTGCTCACAAGCTTGAGGGGGAGTGTAAGTTATCCAATAAGTGTTAGAGCTTGAGGGGGAGTGTAAGTTGACAAGAAGTGTTGAGAGTTTAATTTAATGTGTAATTAGAGTTTATTTCTAAGTTAGTAGTTTAGATTTACTAGAAGTCTTATTTAAATTATGGATAAATATTATTTAAATTATAGATAAAAGTATAATTTTAGTTATATTGAAACTTTGTATCAGTCTATTTAAAGGCTTATCCCATACACATTTGATTAAGAAGAATAAGAGAAAATACAGAGAAACACATTGTTCTCTGTTTAAAATATTATTTTTGTTCTATCGTTAAATTGTAACTTTTCATATTTTATTGTTCATTGTTCACCGGCGTTCATCTTCTCCGACCACCAGGGCCCCTTTCTGACATGGTATCATGAGCCAACAATGGTCTTGATGTTGTCACCACTGCTGCCATCTCTGATCTGAATCAAATTGGCGATCTGATTTTTTTAGATGCATATCATTTTTTCCGCTGTTGTCATTAGGCCACGCTCGTTCCTTGGCTTCTCTCTCGTTGGAATCTTACATCTATGGTGAAATTTCTACTCGTTTAATTTTGTTATTTTGTTCTCTATTTAATGGTTCTATCTTAGCCAATCAAAAAGATATATGAAAAGGTTATAGTTTAGCCATAAAAACTATTTGGTTCTATCTTAGCCATCCATTGTAAAATATAGGGAAAGGTTATAGTTTAGCCTTAAAAACTATCTGGTTCTATCTCAGCCATCAATTATAAAAGATAGGAGAAGTGGTTCTAGTTTAGCCTTAAAAACTAGATAATATTTTTTAAGGCATTCTACATCAAAGATCCAAGCTGGAATTATAGTTTGTGTAACCACCAGCTTGAGGGGGAGTGTAGATTTATGTGATCATTGTTGAATGGAAGCAGCTACTTAGTCCGTGAATGACAGAAAAAGCTGGAAGACATCTCAGAAGATGCAAAAACCTGAAAGAGATCATCACTAACAGAGAAAAGCTAGAAAACATCTAAGGAAGGTGCAGAAACCAAAAACAACAGTAAAGTGGTAGACATCTCAAGAAGGATGCAGAAACCAGTAATATCGTTTGCAAATTTTCAACATCAAAGAACAACATGATTATGTACTAGCTGTTCAACACAATGGCTCCCAAAAAGGGGAGATTTTTTCTCTAAGAAACAACATAAGAAATATGAGTAGGGCATCACATTCAAGATCCAAGCTGGTGCTCTACTACGTTTGCTCACCAGCTTGAGGGGGAGTGTAAGTTATCCAATAAGTGTTAGAGCTTGAGGGGGAGTGTAAGTTGACGAGAAGTGTTAAGAGTTTAATTTAATGTGTAATTAGAGTTTATTTCTAAGTCAGTAGTTTAGATTTACTAGAAGTCTTATTTAAATTATGGATAAATATTATTTAAATTTTAGATAAAAATATAATTTTAGTTATATTGAAACTCTGTATCAGCCTATTTAAAGGCTTATCCCATACACATTTGATTAAGAAGAATAAGAGAAAATACAGAGAAACACGTTGTTCTCTGTTTAAAATATTATTTTTGTTCTATCGTTAAACTGTAGCTTTTCATATTTTATTGTTCATTATTCACCGGCGTTCATCTTCTCCGGCCACCAGGACCCCTTTCTCACAAGGGCCAAAAAGAGAAGCATAAAAATAGGCTAGCTAAATTTATAAGGGCTAAATTGAATGTTTTAATAAGTGGGGAGTTGCATGCTAAATACAGAATTATTTAGGGCTAGTACACGTGTCATTTTTTTGCATGACCATGTGTAGTAAGGTCAGCCATTAGGGGAAGAAATGATAATCAAATTTATCATCTTCTTCCCCACCATGAAACCTAAAGGGAGGTTAGAGAACGAAGGGGGAAGACTAGAGAAAGCTTTGAAGGTCTGGGAATTAAAGCTTAAATCGGTCCATCACCTTGAACTATTATTGGATAGTTAGAGAATGAAAGGTGAAAATACTCTTCCCTCCTTGTTATTCAAGTTTAAATAAAGTTCTTGATTGAATATTTCCATGAATTTTATGGTTAATAGAATTGTTAAAAATCTTAAATTATACTAGGGGATTTCTTGATGTATTCGAATGACATGCATGATATGTTTATCATGCTTTGTGATTTTGTTACATAGTTGAAATGGATTAATGAAAATGCTTGAAAGAAAATATGGATATAAACATTAAGAACCATTAAAATGAACTCTTAATTGATTGTTAAATGAGTGATGGAACTTGAATTGGAGATTAGTGTTTGCTGTAAATTCTAGTAAAGGAATTGTTTTGTATACATGTAAAAGTGTTGGATTGTTTCGATGTAACTAGGTACATATATGATAAATTGGACTGCTTGTATATACATGAGTTGATGATTAGACTGTTTTAATGTATCTATGTGCACGTACGAACAATTGCCTTATTTTATGTACTCATGAATACATAAATAGTGAATTGTCTTGAAGAGTAAAAACATGTATGTTCGTGTATAGGGGATGTTCTGATGTATAGGAACGTATGTGACTGTTTTGTTGTATAAAACATATTGGGGCTGTTTTGTTATAGACCTAAAGGTTAATGAACTATTTTAGAAAGGTATGTAGTAATTTAGGTGATCAATGACTGATTTGTGAATGTTTAAAGGGTTGATTTAGTGAGTTAAAATCAGGGGAGGTCAAAACTGGTTTTTAAAACTGTTTGAAAAATCTGCATTAGCAATAACTTTGAAAATTTGCTATAAATTGTACTAGTTGAATTGGAAGCTATAATTTATATGGTTAGAAAGCTTATCATGTCTAGTTTCATTTAAAACAAACGAAACTGAATTTTGAGCTATAGAACTGTTTATAGAGATGAATCTTTAGGGATAGTATAATCTGCCCGATGACAGAACTGGCATGCCTTTTAACTAAATTATGTATTAATTCATAAGGAGTAAAAATACAAGGCTTATATGGTTAGAAAGGTATTTGAGTCAGCTTTCTAACAGTGTAAACAGTTTGAAATTCCGACATACGGAATGAAAGATATGAACTTTTAATCGAGTAGTGCATAGTCTGCCTGGCAGCAGCTCTATAAGTGACTTAAAATATCATTGGAAGCTTGAAGAAATGTATGATAGATTTATAAGCTAGTTTATTAAAATTGAAGAAGATTAGAATGAAAGCTGTAATAACCTGAATTGATTATGAAATGGATTACCTTACATGGCTACCATGTTAATGGATTAAAATGAAAGATTGTTTTATGTATAAATGACTGTTTTGTATATTGAAAGCATGATAATGGATTGTTTTTACACTGTTTTATAATCTGGAAATTTAAAGGACTGTTTTACGTATAAGAATTCATGCAAGATTGTTTTATGTATAAATGTGTAAACATATGAATTATTAGATTGTTTTTGAGTATTTGAGGTTGTTGTGGACTGTCTTGCATGGATGAGAAAGTTAATGGACTGTTTTGTATGCTTATATGTGACAAAATATATGGTAAATGTTGTATTGCATTGCTATGAAGTCTAGTGGACTGTTTTGAATAATCAAAATGGTAGGAAAGCTTTAAGAATGAGTTTGGGGACTAATTTACAAGTTAGAGACTGATTTGCCGTTAAAATAAATTTTTGCTGGACTGATTTTGTTGTGTATTTGTGTATACATATAATTGAGATTGTTTTAATAATTTGTTAATTGGATTGAGGTACATGTCATGATAAGGAAGAATAGAAGATTGAGTTAGTGGAAACTAAGGGAAATTGTGGATTCAAGTATCCCGTAACTTTGGGATAAGAGGTATGTGTAATTTTTATTTTCAGGATGACAATGTGTCATCCTAATTTATGTAATATGATATGTTAAGTGTGAAATGCATTCATCATCGCATAAGGCTCAAATAGAGTACATGGGATTGGGTTACATTCATTCGAAATAGTAAGTATCATGGATAAGATATGCATTGCATATGCATCATGGTTGCATCGTATGCTATGATATGATGTTTGATGACTATTGAAATAAGGTATATTTACATATATAAACTTTGCTCTAGTTATAATATCAAGCTTTAAATCCTTTGGAAGCATGTTATAAAAGAAACAAAGTCAAGCTTTAAAGTTATAAGAACTCTCTTTAAGGAGTTAAAAGCCTCTCTTATGTTATAAGATACTAAGAAAAGAAATAAGATTACTTGTGTCATAAGATACTCCCCTTATTCCAAAAATAAAAAATCTAAGTTGCCTATTCAGTGGAAGCCCTTGGACACTTTGCCAAAGTACATGGTATATTTCGGGACTACGGTCCATGAACTACGGCTCAGGTGACGACCTATTATATGTGATATATTTGCGACAGTAGGAGGTAACGGGGGAGACCCTACAATTTAATTTTTAGTCAAAATTGCCTCATATTTATTTATATTTTGACAATTTAGTTCAATAATATTTTTATATATTCTAGTAGCTAAAATTTAATTTTTAGTCCAAACTGAACCCTATTCATTTTTAAAATTGGAGAAATATAAGTTTTAGTCCATAAACCAAAATTAGGGATCAATTTGATAATTTTTAGTCCAAATTTACCCATATTCATTTCTCCCTTTTTTTTTTAACCAATTGTTTTTTTTAATTAAAATTTAAAAGGAATGGGTGGGAGGGAGGGAAACTACCCGCCCAAATTTTTAGGTTGGGCTAATTATTTTTTAACCCTTTAGAGTTTAAATGTTTTTCATTTAAGCTCTTAATGTTCACTTTTAGGTTTTATTTTAATTCAATTGATTTCCAATTTAGGTTAATTTTTATTCATGTTAGCCCCTAAAATTTTATTTTGAACCAAATTTAACCCCTATTTATTTTATATTTTTGTAATTTAGTCCAATATTTTTAATATGATGATACTTTTGTTCATGTTAGTCCCTAAAATTTTATTTTTAACCGAAATTGACCCTTATTTATTTTTAAAATTTGTAATTTACTCCAATATTTTAGATAACAATGATATTTTTGTTCATTTTAGTGCCTAATATTTATTTTTAATGTGATTCGTATTTGTGAAATGACTCAATCCAAAGTCTATCAACTATTTGTATGAAACTCAAACTTAATCCGATTTCGAAACCTGAATTAACCCGACCTAAAATGAAATCGACTTGAAATTACCCGACCTGAAGTCTACCTGAGCCCGAATTAACTCGTCAATTAACTGATTCAGACCCAAACTGTTTTGACCCGACCTAAAATGAACTCGCACCCGACTTGAATCGAGTCTAAACATTAAATCAACCTAAAATGACATGTATTTGATTTGACCCGACCTGACAGGACCCGACTTGAAACCCATCCGATTACCTGTTTTTACATCCTTTGTTGCAGTCATAGATTCCATAAAGCTATCACTAAGACAAGAAGGAACGAGAGTAAGCTTAACACATTTAACCTATATGAAAAAAGTTTGATTCACGTAACCTGAACCCTCGTTCCGTACCCTATCCATATTGGTCAAATCATTGATTGAAAAATGACCTTTGATAACAGTCCTAGGTTGACTGTGTATTTCCAGCTCATTAGCATCGGCTTGATTGAAAGTTTCAAAAGAAGAAACATCAAAAAACACGTTGTATTGGTCCGCCACATTCCCCGACAAACCAGAACCATTAAAAATCTCTGGAATTTCCTTGTTTTTTCCTAACTCACCAGCTTTGGACCTGTCCTTAATAGTGTCAGAGATATCAAGGATCCTAGGACTCCTCGAAACAGCCAAGTTGTTGGCTCTGAGGTGTCACCATTGATAAGGGCTTGACTTAGTGGACACTTTCAATGTTCCTAGGACCCTCGGAGCTTTAGTCGTTGGTTTGCCCGAGTTGAGGACAATTTTCTTCCAGGTTGGAGATGCACGAAGCCATGGACCATACCTTGCAGCGCATTTATACAAAGAGTGATCGAACCAACACTCTCGTTCAGCATGACCAAGACGATCGCAGCTGTAACAAAATTCTGGGATTCTTTCAAACTTAAAGGACACCTCGATCGGTTCATAGTTAATTCTATTGAGGGAGAACCCAGTCTTAATCGAGTCTTCCACCCTCATAGCAACCCTCACTCGCAATTGACTTCCAATCTTCACTGCATTCTTCTCATTGATAAGAGAGAGGGGAACATTACGAACCTGGACCCAAAAATCTTCCAAAAGGAAATTAATCTCCTCCAAGGTAGCTTCATGTGGCCATTCTTTGAGGATAAGAAGTCTATCTTGCACCGACCAGGGAGGTTGATTCCATATTTTTTTCTTGGATTCCTAAATATTTTTAAATGTCCTCTATTTCCCTAAATTTAATCCCTAAACACCTTATATATCCGACGAGGCCATCATATTCATACAATTTTTTGATATTTTTATAGATATTTTTTACAAGTTCAATTATGTCTCATATTCATACCATTATTCCGTGTTCTGCTTTTAGTATTGTTTTAGTTGTCTGGTATCTTGATTAATTTAATCCTTGTTTAGTAATAATGGATAACTGATAACTGCTAGCGAATTGTATTAGTTAATTGTATAAAAGTGTTTGACAAAATTAATTGATAGTCGATAATTGTTTAACTATTTGAACAAGCAAAATGACATATAAGAGCATGATTTTATTCAATACATGTTCAAATAATTTATTGGTTGCCAATATTTTGTATCTATTAATATTAATTAGATTATAAAAAATATTTTTAATATAACAATACTAAGCATATTTGAAGGATATATATATTAATTTTTATTTATAAAATTATCTTTTCAATATAATTTTATTAATAAATTTAAATGTATATATTAAATTTTTATTTGTAATATTATATTTTTAATATAATTTCATTAATTATTAAATTCAGATGTCTATATTTTTTTATTTATTAAGTTATTTTTTAATTTTATAGTTATTCAAATTCATGTTATTTAGATAATCTTTTTTATAATTGTCTAACACAAAAATAATTTTACTACTCTTATACTCAATCTCTTAACCTAAAAACTCCTAAAAAGAGCTTTTTCAATTTAAAAAGTTTCATTGCAATCTATCTATTGTTTACCAAATATTTAAATTAACAGATTTAACTAGTTACTCTAAAAATAGTTCAAACCTCTAATTTTTTAAGCATTTTTACTTAAAAAGATACAATTTTAAATTTGAATATGTTGTATTAAGAATTGAAACGTCATACATGTCATGCAGTAACACAAACATAAACATCATGCTCAAAGGTGTAATCAGATTTCTTTCAATTTCAACTCTAAGAATGTTTATGCATTAATTCTTTCAACTCTAAATTTTGTTTATGTACAGCTTTGTTGAACCACTCAAACTGGTTCGACAGGTTAAAAACATGGTTGAATCTAGCCAAATAAAAAACAACTTAAATCGACATCGGAGAGAACTTGTACTTGAAATAGGTCAAACTACAAAACATATCAAACCCATAAAAAAATAAGAGTAATTTTTTCGTAAATGTACTAAACCATAAATTCCAGCTTTAAAACTTAAAATTTTAAACCCTAACCTCTAAATTAAATATGTGACATTCAGAAATCCACGTGCATGAAATATTCTGTTTATAAAAAATAAAAATGTTCAAAATTTTGAGAAACCAAGATCATCTCAGATAATCTAACCTAAATTAACACTTAAACATTAAAATACCGAACTTGATTTATGGGGACAAATTCCAGTCAATAACATGCACTTATATATCTTTATCAGTACTCCCTCAAAAGAATTTCAAACTCAGTTTTGTCACTGAATACCATAAACCTCCTTTTCCATACTTCCACCCTTCCTCTTCTGACTCTACTCGTAAGAATAGAAAAAAAACAAAGACCTCATTTTCACAACGTTCCAACAGAGAACTCAGCCAATTTGAGGATACTTTTTTTTTTCTTTATAAGTTTTACATATTTCCGTTTCTGCAAATTCAAGGACTGCATAGGTTCTTGAGATCTTCTTCCTTGGCATACCAGTTTGGTATTATCTTTGTCAAATGGGGATAAAGATCCTTGTATGAATTTCGTATAGTCCCTTCTGCAACTCCCGTCGCAAGTGAAATATCTGCACCCCGCACAACGGTTTTCATTTTCCATAGAATGATGGTACCGACTAAAAGAATTTAAACACACTTTTTATTATTTTTAATGGACAAGTATGCACCTATGTCACATAATTGAAAATTAGAACCTAAACTGCATTTATCAGAACCGTATCAAGATGAAATATAGGGACACAAAAGTAGTTCCCAAGGCATCTTTATTTTTACTTGAAAAGAAAGATGGTAAATGTCAAACCTCTGAGAGGCTTCTTATCATCTGAAAGCTGTGTTATAATATAAATGACTGCTGCCGCAATTGATATAGGGCTTCGCCTGCAGAAGTCCCATAAATTGTTAGCAAATGCCTATACAAAGTTATAAGCCATAAGTGAACAAAACCAGTCAGAAGATATATACATTGATACATAAAAGATAATAGAAATCTCGGTATGACAATCCCAGTTCTCAACAGATTTTATAAGAAAATCTGCAAGAGCTGAAAAGGCAGAAATCCCTACATCAAAGTTAGTAACTTCATCTTTCTTCTATCTAAAAATCTAGTACAAACACCAATGATGGAGGAAAAAAAAGAAGAAAAAAGAAGAGGGGAGGCAGGGGATGGGGTATTCAAGAAAGATTGAGAGAGGGTACAGAAGCTTGGAGAAGACCCAGAGCAAACTTTTGGATTCAACCATATTTTTGCAAAATCTCTCAGAAGAAACCACTTATACCATGTTTGCTGGTGAAAGACTAATTACTATTTTTTTTGAATTATTTTTAATTCCATAACTAACAAGCAAAAAGAAAAAAAAAACATGAAAGCTAAGCATTCAGTCATTCCAAGAATGTGCTTTATGAAGAGATCAAGAAAGTTTATTTTACAGAAAACAAGCAAGATGTTACTATTACGCTGAAACACACATCGGAAGAGACAAAAACATGATTGATGTGATAAGTCAATGGAATCATATCAGGAAGGCTGATCAAATTATTTTTCTTTCAAAATCATCAAAAAGTCCAATACACGCCGAAGGTAAATGGCCAACTTAAATTAAGCATTTGGTTGAGGAGTTAATTCAGCATGAACATGGAAAGGGAATACAAAACTGTAATGACTTTTTAGAAATTACTACCACCAAGATCCTTAGTAACATCCCTATCCCCAAAGGATGACTTCAAAATCCACTTATTGTATCATGTTTGTATATTTTCACATGTAATAATCTTGTTCAAGGTATTACTGTATGTGAATTTCAATATGTTAATAATACATGTTACATTATTTTGACACATTTGTGTTTTTCTTTTTGTCATGTAATGTTTTATCTCGTGTTCTGAGTTATTCTCAAGTCGTGTTCTTGTAGTGTAATCATATTATATCCAAAGTAGCTAGGTCTCCAAAAGGTTTAGCATCTCATTCATCAATACCTCATAATCCACCTCAATTATAATTGTCTTTAACAACCAATAGCAATTATTTCAAGATGTCAACCACAATTCTCATTTAGTTTGTGATCAGCTTATTTCTCTTTATGTCAATATTTTATTCAAAAATTCTAATTCCTTCTTAATCATGTTAGTTGATCAACTTAAAATCCCACTTCCTAATTACAAATTATGTGAACTAGAGAGGTCCATGGCTAATAATCCAAGCCATATAGGACACTGAACTAAAATTTGTTTGAAAGGTAAAGGGCATATAAAGAAGGTAAAATGACAAAAGATGCCCCCAATGTTTGCATGTTTCGTCATTTGGCCCTCTATTCTTTTTTTTAGTCCAAATATGCCCCTAACGTTTCAATTTGGTCCAAATATGCTCCCGTTGGATGGAAACTATCAGTCAACTGACGGTCAACGGTTGATACTGACTGGACTTGCCACGTGTTAAGATCTGATGATGCCACGTCAGGTTTTTTTTAAAAAAATTGTTATACCCTTCTTTATGGTGACACGCGGCCGACTATCATGCTGACACATGGCCGAATCTGATGACGATACATGGCAAATATAATGCTGACACGTCAACAGATCTTAACATGTGGCAAATCTAGTCAATATCAGCCGTTGACCGTCAGTTGACTAACAGTTTACATCCAACAGGGGCATATTTGGACTAAATTGAAACATTGAGGGCATATTTGGACCAAAAAAAAAAAGAATAGGGGGCCAAATGACGAAACATGCAAACGTTGGGGGGCATCTTTTGTCATTTTGCCTATAAAGAATAATAACTACCTTATATCAAACTCCTCCGACTTCTGAACTGCTTCTTGAGCAGCTTTAACTGCTTGATTATTCATACCAAGATTGGAACAAAAACGCCTCTGATAGTTAAAGAAAATAATGTTAGTGACAACCATATGAATGAACAATACAATATTCAAGAATGGAACTGCAGTAAACAACACAGTTATTAACTGAAAGCACAATTATAGATTTTCTCTTTCTCTTTAATGAAAAAGGGAACTCACCATGAAGTCACCAGCATGTATGGTTCCCATCTCCACAGACTGACCAGTCTCCAATCCCAATGTTTTCACTATGTATTCTTTTGCTCGGCCAATTTCTTTCTTTGTAGCTCCATTGGCAACAGAACAAATTTCTATTTGAAATCCACAGGTTTAGGAAGCTCATACACATTAGGAAAGATAAATCACAAAGCATCCAGATGTTAAAAGAATCTTAGGCTATACCCTTGACAGTGCGTGGCTTGTCCTCTTGTCGACAAGCAATGTATAGGCAAGCGGCCAACAATGCATCTTGATTTCTTCCTCTACTAGACTTCTGGTCCTCCACCTTCTTAAATATCTCATTGGCTCGATCCTTCAGTCAATGGCAAAAGCACCATAAATCTCATGCATTTGGAAATTGATAAAAAGAAAGCATAATAAAGAACGAAAAGGTCATCAAGCTAACATTTTAAGTGTAATGCACAAGGTGCTCCTGTGAATCAGAAAACTCACAAATTAACTGAAAAAATACTTGCAAATTATTTTCTTTTAGAAACATAAACATGCACAAATTTATATTGTGATTATTTAAAGACAATTATTGAGATGTGGATTACAAGCTTCAGTTGCCAAATGAAGGAAAAAAATATTACTGAAGATGCCGTAAATTTTGAAAAATGAAGGACCCTTAAAAATGTAAAAGCTTTTAAGAGTGGGGAAAATTTAAATTTCCAATTCAAAACCTCTGATAAGAATCATTTCTGGTACAGTAGGTTTTTAGCAGATTATTTTACTTTTCTTAAAACCTTCACATGCAACAATTACTAAAAAAAGGAAATTTTAACAATTGGAATGGGATGTTAATTCATTTTTGGAGTGCTAAATGCTTATCACTCTGTTACTCATAAAAAGGCATAGCAAAGAAACTATAAGCAGGAGGCCTCTCTCCTCCTTGTTACTCAAAACATCTGAAGTTTATAAAGAGCATTGTATCCTGGCTGCTATGCAATAGATGCTTTCGTCGGTAACAGGTACATTTTAGCGATAACTTCTTGGTTCTTATACAACTGAAATAGTACATTTTTATCCATCATAAGGATTGTTCAAACAATATTAATTATTTATACAATCTTTTACTTAATTAGCTATAATACAGATTTACTTACATAGTAGAAGTCTTTCAATACACTTAACAACAATTTTGTTTGATAAACAAAATGTTTTCTTGCTTAATCACCAACCCAAACCTTATTCTTTTTCCTCATCGGAAGGTGACTAAGAGCAAGGGAAGCTTCTTGCCACTCATGCAAAGGATTGAAGATTTTCATCTTTCTGTTCATGCATAGTGGGACTCTGACAGGGAGCTGCAACAGCTATTTATGATACCACATATATGTATTTTGGTTTTCAATACTAGCGTAAACTTGGAGTTTTAAATTTTTAGTTCTTTTCAGCTCATGTACAGACTGGGGAAAGGGAACTACAACATAAAGGTCATTTTTGTATGCATTTGAGGTTTTCAACTCATGCACAAGATTAGAGTTACACATCTTCTTTCAATTAGCTCATTATCACAAAGTTTACATTATTTATACCTGAAGACAATTTCAACCAAGTCATTCTTATAAAGCCTATTAGGCTACACTTTAAACTTTCCTTCAAGTTAGTATTGAAACTGACATGACATAGTATAGTAAACTTTCATTTAGTCTATGGCATCAATGCCAACTAGTATCAATGATACACACGCTTGAAATACTAAAATAATGGAGTAGACAAGTCTATGCGCATATGTGCATGTCACTATTCCAGGGTGACAGGCTAAAACACCAAATATGAATAATATTTACACAAAAACAGGTAGCATACCTTGATCGTTGCAACAAGACCCAGCCTGAAACATAAACTTGTCCAAATAAGTGACATTTCGTAGTAAATTATTATCTTACAAGCATATAACTTACTTCATAGAGAAAGGGAAGGGAGTAGGTAAATACACAGATCTTTACACCTAAAGAGAGCAAAATAGTGACTGAAATGCAATCTTAATATTCAGTTGGATTGCATTGAGCTGGATTCAACAGAGTTCAGAACATCATATTCATCTAATTCATATAAATAGATACCAACTCGTTCTGGTTAAAATAAAATAAAAATCTAAACTAACACTTTCATATCAATTCTAATTTCCTAAAATCGGCCGTACAACATTTTCAACAATTTCTCCAGTCCAAACAAATAGACAAGCCAACAATAATTGCAATGTTTTCATCAACAACTGAGAAACATCTTCTTTTCCAAACATCATGAAACAAATCAAAATCCCTCAAACAAGGGCCTTTCCATTTATTTGTCACCAGAAACAATGAACATCTTAAACTCACCTAATCCATTCAATTCAATCAAAAAAAAAAAAAAACTCTGATAACCCCGGATCAATAAGATCCATGACCCCAACATCCATTTTCCCCAATAGTCGCCCACAATTTGTCACCAACCAAACATCCCACAATGCCAAACAAAACCAGATTCCAAGAAATCAATAAAAAGACAACAAAAAGATAAATTAAAATACCTATCAGACATGGTAGCAATAGTCTTGAACGCGAGAATCAACCCGCGATCCGAATTCGACCCACGATTCTGCCACCGACCCAAGGAAGATGAGAGGAACTCCCCAGAAGTACCATTAGGCTTAGCGATAACGGTGGATAAACCGCCATCGGCCAAAAGTGGGTTGGTGGGACCACCGACACGGACGGGATCGTTATCGCCGGACTCGTTGGCGAATGTTCTCCATTCCGATGTCTCGTCGATGGAGTGTGACTCTAACACCAACCCGCACTCTGAACACACCGTGTCGCCCGCCGAGTGATCAAAAACCACCTCTGTGTGCTTCTTGCAGTCGGAACAAAACGCGTCTCCCATTTCTGAACAGCTAATAGTTTTTCTTTTCTTTTTCAAAAAAATTGAACAGAAAAGCTTGTTAGGTTAAAATCTGCTTTATTATTTTAATTCGTAGGATTCTATTTTCTGTTTTGTTTGTTATTTTCTCTCTTTTCTGCGTTTCCAGGAAAAAAAAACATGTGATCTTTTTTGTCGACCGAAACGAAAGACGATAACTCGAAGAAGAATGGGAGAAATATTTATAGTAGGTTAGAAAAAGATTATATAATCCTATACAGCCGTGTCCAAGGTAACAATCATGAAATTTTGCTCTTAAGCCGATAAATGTCGATTTTTAGAGTTTATTGCACTACACGTCTCCAAACTATCACCTTTATTTTAAATTGGTCTTTAAACTTTTAAATATTTTAATTATATTTTCAAATTATGTCTCTTATTTTAAATTAATCTCTAAACTTTTAAATGTTTCATTTTCATCCCCAAAATATGTTCCTCATTCTAAATTGATGCCCAAACTTTTTGAATATTTCAATTTTATCCTCAAATTACCGTTTATATACATCATATTATTACATCATACACATCAATGTTTCATGGCAATTAACAATTTTTATAACGGTGCTATTAACATAAGATTAACATATACTAATAATTTAAGGATGAAATTAAAACGTTTAAAAAGTTTGAGGAACAATTTAGAATGAGAGTCATAATTTGAGGATGAAACTGAAATGTTTAAAAGTTTGGGGAACCAACATAAAATGATGGTCATAGTTTGAGGATAAAATTAAAATGTTTAATAGTTTAGAGACCAATTTAAAATAAATATCATAGTTCGGGGGACTTATGGTGCAATTAAATCTAATTTTTAGTATACCAAGTATTTGTAACACGCGTATAAATGGTACATAGTTTTGAGTCAATTTTCTTTTTGAATTGAATTATGCGTATAAACATATTTTTATATATGATTACACATTTTATTAAGGGTAAAACTTTGATACACATCTGTGTAAAATTAATTTTATACAAGCATGTGTATTTACACTATAAAAATTCAAATCCTAAATTCCTAACCCTAACCCTAAAAAACTAAACACCACACTCTAAACACTAACCTTAAATTCTAAACCCTGCAACCTAAAACCCTAAACCTTAACCCCAAACTAAAACCCTAACCTCTAAAACTAAAAGGCACATGTAAACAAAAGTTTACACGGCCTGTGTATCAAAGTTTTTTCCTTTTATTAAGGGTAATTATTATATGCACTGACGATAAAAATATTTTTACAGGCTTAATTTTAGGATTTAGGAGTTAAGTTTGGGGTTTATGACTTATGAGTTTAGAATTAATGGATGTGGTTAGAATTTAGGTTTATAGGTTAAATTTTAAATCTCTAACATATTACCCTAAAATCTAAACACTAAACTCTAAACTTTAAATTTTAATCTTAAACACTAAATTCTAACCATAACCCCTAAACTCTAAACTCATAAATCTAACATCTAAATCATAATTCCTAAACTAAACCTCTAAACCAGGTTGAGTAGAAATTTAAACCTAAAGCCCCTAAACGCAAGAGAAATATTTAGTTAAAATTGACAACATATTTTATATATCTAAAATTGTAGTTAATAAAAAATTAATATAATGATATATAATGAAATATTTCTATTTAATATAATAAAAATATTAATATATTTATTTATTACTCTTTTCATAAAAATATTATTTTATATTTGAAATATATCCATTAAACATATCTTAATAATTTTATGAGTAAACAATGTTTATTAATAAATTATTTTATTACTAAATATATTTTAAATATTAATAACAATAAATTATATATTTTATTAATAATAAAATTATTATTTAAAATATATTTATTTATTAATAATATTATATAATATTTAAAATATATTTATTAATAAGATATGTTTATTTAAAAAAAATTGATAACAAGAGACAGCTTAATAAGGTAGCTAAGGGGAAACATTAGAATTGGCAATATCTTCATGCAGAATTGGCAGCACCATATCCGGCGGTTGAGAGAAGTACCATTTACCAACATCATGTTCAATCTTTTCCAAACCACCAACTGGAAAATATGATGGATTAAAGAAACATGATTTCGTTGAGATGATCTTCGTTGGAGAAGTCGAGCCGAATCAACATTGTCTAATTCGACACAGATCCGTTGAATACCTAAATTCCACACATGTTAGAGACCTTCTAAGACACCCCAAAGTTTCACTTTGAACGCAGAACATATTCCTGTGGATTTAGAAAATAGTAAACTACTGAAATGGTTGTTTACATTTAATAAGTGTACACTTTTTGTCATTGATTGAAAAAAAATAAACGTTATGGTCACTTACGTATTCCCTGCGTAAACTAACTTATAGTCACTCGAACATTTTTTGCCGTTAAACTTTAACGGAAAGCTGATCTGACAGAGGTAAAAAATAGGGTAAACGCTGAAATGATCACCTACGTTTAGTAAGTATATATTTTTGGTCACCAATTTCAAAAAAAATAAACGTTATAACTACTTATGTTTTCGTCGTGTAAACTTATAGTCACTCGAATGTTTCTTGCCATTAAACGTTAACCTCGCCTTCAGGAGCCATGTGCAACCACTGTGTATCTGTCTGAAATCGTCAAGGAAAAACTCTTAAAGCCTCAAACCCTGTCTTCATGAGCCACATTTGCTGCCATAGTGCTCCGGTTGTCTTCTCTTAAAGCATAATCTTACCTTTTTGATTGACGAAAGATGGACTTAGATAAGGAATATTGATAATCAAGTGTAAGATGCTTGAGAAAATATAGAAAGAAGATGATAAGAAATAAAGAGATTTGAGAGAAAAATGATGAAAATAGTTATGAAAATGATTTAGGAAGTTATGAAAATGGTCTAAAATAGTTTAGCAACTCAATGGTCAACCACGTATCTATATGCTACAATACGAAAAACTGCCTAATTTCTGCTTTGGTTGTGGTATCATTGGTCACTTGGTTGAAGTCTGTCTGACCCATGCCTCAGTTGCAAAGGATTTATAGTACGGGGAGTGGCTGAGAGTGCAACCGGTTCGTCCTCGGCAACGTCCGACAGGAGGAAAGAAGCCGGGTATTACTTACTTCGATAGAAGAAGGGCTCCTAGGAGTACTAGTCAACAAGGTAGGGTTTCTCCCACTACCATGGAGGCTACGAGTCAGAGAGCTCGAGGTCCTTTTGTCAATGTTTCGGCATCCAAGAATCGTAGTACAAAGAGGGATCTCACTGACCATATTAGTTTGAGTGTGCAACCAGGTGGAAAGAGAGCAAGGAATGATGTCCTGGATGATAGTGTTGTGGGTTCTCTCGGTGAGACTACACTGGTTAATACGGTGGAGGCTGGTAGTCAGCCCCGCCAGGACTCATGATTATCCTATGTTGGAACTGTCGAGGGCTTGGGAACCTACTGACGGTTCAAGCTTTAGGGCGTTATATCGCCTCCAAAGGACCCCATGTCATATTTTTATGCAAGACAAGACTTCGTCGCCATCGTGTGGAGAGTCTCCGTAGAAGGTATGGCATGTATGGTAGCTTAGTAGTAGACAGTGGTTCGGATAGTAGGGGTTTAATAATGATGTGGAAAGAGCAGGTTTCAACAACTCTTTTAGCATATTCAAATAATCATATTGATGTTGAAGTTCAATTCGGCATTGAGCATTTTCATTTTACTGGGGTATATGGTTTTAGCGACCGAAGAAGGAAACATGAAACTTGGGAATTAATTGACAAGATCAGTACAGCATCTCCTCTACCATGGGTGATCGGAGGCGACTTGAATGAGATTGTTTCTCTGCTAATGGGAATTATAGGGCGTCATCAGATTTTACTAGCTACTTTGACCATTGTTTTATTTTGCTTAATACGATTGAGAGCAATTCTGGTGCTATTAGGGATGCCCAAGGTGACCATTTCTGCTTCGAAAACTGCTGGGCAGCAGAACCAGAATGCATTCAGCATGTGACAGAG
Organism: Hibiscus mutabilis; assembly: GCA_019671005.1. Classification (NCBI taxonomy): domain Eukaryota; kingdom Viridiplantae; phylum Streptophyta; class Magnoliopsida; order Malvales; family Malvaceae; genus Hibiscus; species Hibiscus mutabilis. Next base: position 70,905,511 of record CM033712.1, on the reverse strand, counting down.
GTGTGGAATTCTCCTGGGGTATCCACTGTGGATAAACTGGAAGCACTCGGTGATCGGCTTGACGCATGGCAACGTTCCAGACGGACATCTAATCAACGATGCAAACGAGCTTGGCAAGTACAGTTGGACATTTTCCTTTCATCCCCCGATTTAGTAGACAATTCTGGTGTTATTCGTGAGGCTAGAAAAGAACTAAAAGATATTCTTGATAAAGATGAGCAATATTGGTTGCAACGCTCCCGTGTGGCTTGGTTGAAGGAAGGGGATCGTAACACCCGGTTTTTCCATGCACGAGCGAATGGTAGAAGGAAGAAAAATATGATCCGGGGTATTGAGGATAACAATGGGCATTGGAATAATAGTTTGAGTGATGTTTTTGAGGTGGCGACCGACTTCTTTTCCAATCTCTTCCGGTCATTAAGGGGCGAGATTTCACCGTTGATCCTTGAGGGATAGAGACTTGTATCACACCGGATATGAATGTTGCACTGTGGAAGGAGTTCACGGCAGAGGAAGTCCGTCATGCCTTTTTTCAGATCAACCCAAATAAGGCTCTAGGTTTTGATGGTATGCCTGCGAGTTTTTATCGTCATTTTTGGTCTGCAGTGGGTAATGATGTCATATCTTTGTGCCTTGATTTGTTACATGGTAATGTTTCATTTGAACATGTTAACAAAACTGTTCTTGTTTTAATTCTTAAGGTTGAAAATCCCAGATTAATGAAAAATTTCAGACCGATTAGCCTTTGCACGGTCATTTACAAAGTTGTGTCAAAATCTATTGTTAACCGGTTAAAGCCTATTTTGCCTCATTGTATTTTTGAGAATTAGAGTGCCTTTGTTCCTGGTCGATTAATATCTGATAATGTGTTGGATGCTCATGAACTCTTCCATTAGTTAAAGGGTTCTGCTAACGGACCTAATAAAGGGGTCGCGATCAAATTAGATATGGAAAAGTTGTATGGTAGGATTGAATGGCATTTCTTACGTGCTATAATGCTTAAAATGGGTTTTGATACTCGATGTGTTAATCTTATTATGAACTGTGTAACATTGGTTTCTTTTTGTATCAAAATCAATGGCAGATTATCAGATTTTTTCAACCTGAGAGAGGCCTACGGCAAGGTGATCCTTTGTCACCTTACCTTTTCGTATTCTGCACACAAGGTCTTTCAGCTCTGTTGAATGCAGAACAAAGCGCCAATCGGATAAAAAGAGTTTATGCAAGCCGTAGTGGTCCAAGGGTTACTCACCTTTTATATGCTGACGGTAGCTTACTATTTATTAAGAATTCAACACAAGAAGCAGGGCGTATTAAGGACATTCTCGCTATTTATAAGGAATCCTCAGGCCAGAAGGTAAATTTTGAGAAATCCATGATATACTTCAGCACTAATACATGTACCAGAGATAGAGATTTGATTACAAGAATCCTTGGGGTACGTGAGGAGGATGATCCTGGCCTTTATTTGGGTTTGCCGTTAATAGTTGGCCGTAATAAAATACAAGTCTTTGGCTATCTTCGTGATAGAGTTATAGCTAGAGTTCGAGGTTGGACAAAGAATTTACTCTCCTATGGTGACCGAGAAGTTTTTCTTAAGGCTGTTGTGCAAGCATTATCAACATACGCCATGACATGCTTCCTTCTCCCAGATGGTATCATTGAAGCTATTGTTTCGGTTATGCGAGACTACTGGGTGTTTGGAAAACCAAATGAGAGAGGTTGGGCGCATGTTGCTTGGTGGAAACTGTGGCGCCCAAAGAAAGAGGGTGGTCTTGGTTTTCAGGATCTTAAACTTTTTAATTTCGCTCTTCTGGGTAAGCAGGTATGTCGTTTTATGCATAACACTACTTCTTTATGCTTTAAAGTCCTTTCGGCTAAGTATTTTGCATACAAAAATATTTTGAATGCTACAATAGGGGATCGACCTTCATATGCGTGGAGTTGTATTTTTAAGGCAAAAGAAGCACTTGAGGATGGTTTCTTTTGGAGGGTTGGCATTAATAGCATGATTCCGATGCATGGACAACATTGGGGTGGTTCCTCTCGTGTTATCCTTTCATCACCATATCTCGACAATGTTGTTAACCCAATCATTTGTGGTGAGTTTATGGTACCAAACCAAGCATGATGGAATGAACATATAGTGAAGCAGTTGTTCCCGACTGAGGATGCTAACAGAATCCTAGATTGCCCTATGTCGCCCATAGCTTATGACTGCTTGATTTGGGGGAACCATTCATCTGGGACATACTCGACTCGTTCATGTTATTTCTGGTTACTACGGAAGAATAATGTGCAACGAGATACATCTTTTATTTGGGATGCTCTTTCCTCCTTATCAACGTTACCAAAAGTTAAAATTTTCGGCTGACGTATCTGTTATGAGGCCCTCCCTACTTTTGGCAAACTCTTTGTTGCAGGCATTGGAGATGGAAATTGTAAACTTTGTGCTTCGGAAAACGAAAATGTGCTCCATGCTTTACGGGGTTGTGGTTTTGCTAGGGAAGTTCTTCATATTAGTGGGATTGACAGAACTGTTATAGATGATACTTCCATAACATGCAAAGAATGGATCGAACATGCTTTCCAGGTTCTTGATCGCGGCCAATTCACCTTTTTTATCATTCTATTGTGGAATTCATAGAATCGCAGGAACAAAGCGATTTATGAGGAGGTCTACTAGAACTCTCGCACGTCTATGAAAAAGCACGCAATCTCTATTATGAAACTGCCTAGCTACTAGATCAGGCCCCAAGGGTTCTCCTTCCTCCTTGCTCGGTCCGTTGGCATCGACCTCCTGTGGGTACCATCAAAGTCAATGTTGATGGTGCATTCTTGTTAAGATAATCAATCGGTTGTGAAAGGCCAAGAGGGGGTGAATTGACAATTTAAATTTTTTGGTGGAAGCTAATAGAAATATGAAGAATTGAAGACACAAGGATTTATAGTGGTTCAAGCTTCTAACAAGCTCTACATACACTACCTTAGCTCACCACTAAGGATTTCAAACAATTCACTAAGAATTCTTCATCTTTTCTAGGCTAAGAAGGCAAATGTTACAATCGATTAAAGTTTTCAATCCAAACCTTGATCAAGTTCACTCACTTTTATAAGAAAGAATGGAAAATGTAGAAAGACCTCTCAACGGTGAATAATTTGCCCAATTACAAGTACTTTCAACCCAAAACTTGAATAAAATTAATACAATTGAAGAACACTCAAGTGGGTTACAATATTTGACTTTAATAGCTCAAAGATGGTTGGATTTGTGCTTGAATGCTTTAGACTTGTTGACTTGTTGTTGTTGAAGATTTGGAGACTTGATTTTATATCCCTCGTTGATTTCCAACCGTTTGGGTAGTTGGGATCATCAATAGAGCCGTTGGGCTGCTTTCTTCCTGCAATAAATGCTATTTGGTGACCTACCATATTGATACACGAGCAACCATATCGGTACCTATCAAAAGAAGAAATAAATGTTGTACAAAGGGGTATCGATACATTTGAGGGGCGTATCAAAACGAGCATAGTGTAAAAACATACTCGTATCGAAAATGGTATAGTCGTATCGGTGCAGTTTTTGCTCACTGGAATCTGAGGTGAAAGTCCTTGAAAAAATTCATCGGTACACCTAGGGGGCGTATCGATACGGTGTAACCAATTTTCAAAGTTTGGTGATCCAATAACTGACAAGTAACGATCAAAAATTTATTACAAAGATTTTGAAAATCTTAACACCCTATATCGGTACAAGTGAAGTCATACCGATACTCATTGCTTAAACAAAATTCTCAGGTTGAAGGCCATATCGAAACGGGATCAATTGTATCGATACGATTTTGCAATTAAAATTCCAGTAGTCAAAAGTCGTATCGAAACACCTAAGGGCGTATCGATACGCCTAGGCGATTTTGGATATTTGAGTATCGAAACACTTAGAAAATATTTTGGGGTTTAAGTTTATGACTTAGAAATACTTTAAGTTTGAATTCTTGTCATTTTGTGAGACTTTTTAAATACTTAAAAATTTATCCAGTTTTACAAATTGGTCCTTAAACACTTTGTTATATCAAAATCAAATATAGGTTTTACAATCTCCCCCTTTTTGATATAACAAAATCATAATAAATTTTTAAGTGAGTTTGAAAAATGCTCCCCTTTCTTTAAGGCTAAAATATTTGATTTTAAATTTTTTTAAAAATTTTAGCTCTTTTTATTTCTCCCCTTTTTTGTTATATCAAAATCAATAGGATATAAAGCAAGATATAAACATTAAAGGTACTTCAAACATTAAGAAAACAACATAAATATCATTAAAATTCAAAGCAACATTAAAATCTAACTTAATTCCTAAAAACATAAACCAAAACATAGGAGCTCATAAAACAAAGACATAGGTGCATAAAACATAAAGCCTAATATCATATGATATGTCATGAGATGCAAGACGCCAAAGAGTCATCTTCATCATCTTCATCTTCTTCTTCATCCATAGTAGTGGTTCCAAGAGATTGTTGCCACGCCCCATAAAAAGTGGTGAGAGATATGTCCATAGAAGCTTGGAGATTCTCGATCGAAGTAACTCTCTCCTCCTAGGATCGTATACGAGTATCAAGAGATGTCATACGAATATCAAGAGTAGTGAAACTCGATTGCATACTCGTATCCAAAGAGGCAAACTTCCCATCAAGATAGGGCATAAGCGCATCGAGGGAAGGTTGAGCAACCAGAGCTTGAGGAGCCGCCACCGAATCAGGTTGAGCGTTTTGAGGGAGATCCGCAATACGGATCCATTATCTATTATAAATGGTGAACTTAGCTCAGTGAAGAGAACACTTATCAATAGGATCGGTGAGAGGTTCGGTAAGATCATAGGAGCAATCAATACCAATCTTGTGAAACAAGTAGCTCAAAGCGATGCCAAAGTGAAGAATGAGACAAGAGTTGTATGGCAATTTTGCATGGTGAAGACAATCTCAGAAAACATAATTTGAGCAAGATTGGGATGCTTATCTTCACGAAAGCAACGAAGCCAAAAGTTGTCGACTTGGCCGATCATGGAGAACTTACCACCAGATTGTCGAACCTACCAAGTGATGAGAAGCTGAAGGAAGCGATCGGAAGCATCAAGCACTGTCATGGAGCCACTTTGAACATGTCCCAATGAGTTCTCATCATCTATTCCCACATCCTCAAAACCCAAAAAGTTTGCTAAAACTGAAGAATCAATTTGAAATTTCTTTCCCATGAGATATGATTCAATAGCAATAACTTCAAATTTATCTTGGTTATACATACACCGGGCATTTGAGTAAAAAATAAGGACAAGGTTTCGGTATAAAATCTTGGGTATGCTTAAAAAGTGCATTAACATCTATTGATTCATTAAATCGATATATCTAAAATTAAATTGTTCGGAAGTCACGAGAGGGACATAAACCACATGCTCACGATGGATTTTAACACTTTGATAATGTTTAAAACGATCTATGACATTTAGATATCTAGGTTCATTAAAACAATTTTGAAAAATATATGTGAGGTTGGGTTTACTACCATTATTTTCGAAATTGAGATTAGGAACATTAGAACTAGACCCGATTTCTTTTCTTGCTCGTTTCTTAAGTGCCATAACAAGATCACCTTCATCTTTGTCAAGCTTTGTAGAAGATCTCATTGGTGTGGCTTGAGGTTTCACATTCTCCAAGCCAAACTTCTAGAGCATATCATTGATGTAGTTAGCTTGATTGATGAAGATTCCATCCTTCCTTTGTTTGATTTGGAATTCCAAAAAGAATGAGAGCTCCCCTATCATGCTCATCTCAAACTCACCTTGCATCAACTTAGCAAAATCTTGAAGCAACTCATTAGCAGAACAAAAAATGATATCATCAACATAAATTTGAACTACTAAGATGTCTTTGCCTTTTCTTTTAATGAAGAGTGTAGTATCCACCTTTCCTTTGTTAAAACCTTTTTCAATTTGTAATACCCTAATTTTGTCTGGGTATACGTATATATACATATATTTCTTTAAATAATAATCCCAATAAATAAATATAATAACAGTCCAAATAAGTGTCCATTTACAAATGCCCAAAATACATTATATAACAAAGTTTTTTTCAAATAGTTGTTATCAGCCCATTTACAAAGCCCGAAATCCTTTTACAACCTTTGGAATGAACAAAAAAACACACATTGGCCCAACAGGCACAAAACCCGACCGTTCCCGCTCATTTTATCGCCACGTGGCGAGATCTCATTGGCTGAAACCGATTTCAAATGGATTCAAGGGTCACCTGGATCCAGCTGGCGCACTGTGACGTCATCCTGATGCCCTACTATAAATAGAAGAGAGAGAGTAAGTGCTCGAGAATTATGGGCTAATAATTGTGCAATTATTATAATAATTAAAAGTGAGAGAAAGGGAAGTCGAAGGGGCTTACCAAAGAAGACGAACTGACGCTGGGAAGAGGAGACATTGCTGGCCGAAGCTATAGTGCCATCACCGAAGTTTATTGCTGCCAAAAAGAGGTAATTTTCCGGCCTCTTTATCTTTTTTTCCTGCAATCAAAGTCAAAATCAGATCTAAGTTCTAAAAAAACAGTAGTAAAAATAGTAAAAGGCTTAGATCGAAGTAAAGTAAAAAGGTTTCCAAAATATCATTTTAAGGAGTTATTTTTGAGTCGGTCGGAGTGGTTTATTGTGGCGGAGTTGAAAATGAAAGGAAATGGGTTCAGGTAGGTAGTTTAGGTGGGGAAGATGGGCGATTCGGTTGAATAGAGCAGTAGATTAGGATTTATGACCAAAAAGGGGAAATTTGGAGTTTTTTAGGGTTTTGGATGGCGGCCGAAAATCGCCCTACGGCGGTGGATAGTGGCCAAAAAAGAACCAGAAGGTGGCCAAAAAAAGGTTAGGGGTGACCAGAGTTTCAGAGGTGACCAGAGCAAGGTTGAAGATGGCCGGAGACTACAGCCAGTGATGGCCGGCGTCGCCCCCGACGACCGACAAATAGGCTGAGGTTGATTAAGGGAGGTGGTTGTAGATCGAAGAAGGAAAAAATGAAGAACATCGGTTGGATTTTGAATAAATGAGGGAGTTTGATCTTGGGAAACAAGGAATGTAGGGCTTTAAGTGTTTATGGCGGATCGAATGGTGAAAAAATAAAGAACACGGGGTGTGTTCTTATGGAAATTTGAAGCTTGATCTTTACAAAACAAAGAAAACGAAGTTTTGGTGTTTGAGTGGATTAAATGAAGAACATGTGAAAAACTTTGAGAAAAAAAGTGTTTGATCGAAAAACAAAGGAGAAATCTGGGTTAGTGTTGTTTGGGTTGAGAGCATTTTAGAGAGAGAGTGACTGAGGAAAGAGAGAGAGAGAAGATTTGTCTGAAATGAGGGACAAGGCTTAAAATTGGGCTTTTATAGCCCTACCCAAATGGCACCGTTTTGGTGGCGGGTTTGGGAGACCCGCGAGGGTTGAGCTGATTGGATCATGTGACCCGTGCGTTCATGTCGGGCAATATCAAATGATCCGCATGTGGGTCTGGGCCAAATAACCAATCCGTATATTTTTGGGCGATTAATCATTTGGGCTTGTGTTTGAGTTTTGTTTAAATTGGACTTGGCTTTTAATAAAATCAGAATTGGGCTCTTAACATTGCAATTTATTTTAGTTCAGTCCCTTGTTTTTTTTAATTGCTTTTAATTTTACTTAGTTGTATAAATTGTTGTGTACGTGTGTATATTTAAAATGGGCATATAGTATAATTTTTTAGGTAATTAATTCACTTAGTCTAAATAATTAGAGCCTTTAAATTTAAGTTCTTAAATTAATTTGAATAATTCAAATAAGTGAGATAATTTTAGAAAATAAATGATTATTAAATGGAAACTTTGCAGTCCTAAGTTGATTAGTTTCTCATTGTAATGAGATGTTAATCAAGGGGGATTTTTAGTAGAAAATTTAATATTTCATTTGAATTAGGATATGTAATCACATAGTTAATTAAATTAAAATTAAATTAGGATTAAGTTTAAATAATTAGAGTTATTAAATAATTATGAATATTATTGATTTACCCAAGCAATAGGGTGTTATCATATAAACCCCTAAATTCGATAATATTCATAGATTCTTTAATTAATTTAATCAATTAGAGCCTTTATTAGGTTTGAACTTAAAATTGACAAGAAAATAAATAGACATGTATCGAAAACCTTTTGTGTTAGGATACATTTTTTTAATATGAATTGAAGTATCCTAAAATCCTAAAGTAACTGGATGTTCCAAAACTCATATTCGTTTAAGAATGTATTTCCTTACAAAAGGATACTTCCATCTGGAATGAAATTCATTTAACGATTAAGGATTGAATTAAATTCAAATTAATGTTCGAAATGCCAAAATGCCATGTGAAATTAAAAAGGTACTGACAACGAGCATTTGTGGGGGTGGTAATCCTTCCCCCAGACGTAACCGATTCCCGAAACCTAATTTTAAAAGAAATGAATCTCTGGTTGTTTTTATGGTGTCCAATCTACCAAAGTGACAGGTGGCGACTCCAAATTGATTTTCAAGAATTAAAATATAAAACCCTGATTTTCAAGATTAAATGAATTAAAATGGACAAAAAACCTTAATTTTCAAAACTCTAATAGTCAAGCTATTTTTCACACTCTTCGGTTTAAAAATGGTCATGACAGCTTGGTGACTCCGCTGGGGACTTAAAATTGATAGTCAAGCCTAATTAATTAATTTCATGTGGCATTTTGGCATTTCAAACAAAAAATTGAATTTAATTTTCCAACAATTGTTGGAAGAATTTTGAGGAAGAATGGGGGTAGCTTTTGTGTATGATATAACTGTCATTCATGCTTCAGCCCTTTACTCAGGCTTTTCACCCTTAAGTGGGAGAAAGACATGATTCGACGTGAGGCTCTCCACCTTCGAGTTCAAAATTTTGTCTTCTTCCGGTATACTAACCTTATGCACCGTGGGGCCCACGCCTCCGTTATAAGGGATCTATACTACCGAATCGATGTCTTACTATCGCAGTAGACAACAACAACAGTTCAGAAACCTAGAGTCTAGAACACAACCCATATTCTGTTATTTAGAAACCCACCCCACTAGAGCCAGGCATGGACCTAGGACAGGTGCTGCCGGTTTAAATACATTTCTCTGGTTATTTTCTTTACTAATATCACATGTTTTTGTGTTAATATTCTGTTTATTTGCTTTTCATATTAATTCACAATACTGACATAAGTTTCTTTTCTTTTGTTTTCTTTGTGGTTGTTCAATTTTATTATTTTAAATGAACCATGTCATATTGCATTGATTTGGCATCGGTTCGGGAATCAGTTGATTTGGAAGTATTTAGTATGGTTGGAGGGTCTCAGATAGGAGAAGACAATACCGTAGCCTGGACATGGTCAGAAAAACTCAACATGAGAAGGGAGACAGTCTTCGTAGAGACGATGTATCATAGATGAAGAATCAGGCCAAGTTAAATACCAATTAGAATGTTTACTTGCCGTAAGTCAAAGCAATATGGGATCAATGAGGAAAAGATATGAAAGAATCATTCAAAAAAGAATTTAGGGATATAGCTTTACTGTTGAGTGTACAGATAGACCAGGAGTTGCTTAGGGCAATGGCTCAGTTCTGGAACCCTGCATACAACTGTTTTACTTTTGGCCAGGTAGACATGACACCTACGCTCGAAGAGTATGAGGCACTGGTTAATTGCTCTAGAATTCAAAGCGATACGATCTACACAAGACCTAACCATAACTTAGGCTTTAAGAAGAAATTGGTGCAGATCACAGGAAAGACTAAAGAGTGGTTGGATAAGAAGATAGCTAATAGTGGTAGTACTGATCAAAATGAAGACAAACATCGCATAAATTGAAGAGTTCTCAAAGAGTTGATATTGACAAGTAATGATGAACTAGATAAGAAGAGAAGCTTATACGCCTTGTGTATATATGGATTGATTTTGTTCCCAAGTACTCTAGAACACATAGACCCTTCAACAGTGAGATTGTTCGAGCGATTGGAAAAAGGTGTAAATCCAGTGCCTGCCATTTTAACTGAAACTTATAGATCATTGACCGCGTGCAAGAAATTAGGAGAAAAAAGATTTTGGGGATGTGCGTAGTTGCTCGAGATTTTGTTTAGAGGTCATAGGTGGAATACTCCTTATAGAGGTATCAGATATCTTGACACATACTCACCAATAGAAGAACATCTAAATAGTTTCCAGATAGAGAAAAAGAGGATCAATGTAAAGAATATTTCAAGGACATGAAAGATGCCGATGTTGTATGGAGGGCTCATTGATTAAATAAGGGGACTACCTCTTTGTATCGATACAGAGACAGAGATTGGGTCCCATTACTTGGGGTTTGGGGAGGAATGACCTATTGTCCCCTATTGGTGTCTAGACAATTTGGTTCAAAGCAGTTTGTATTAGCTACTGTAGGCATGGCACGATTTGAATACGCTCACAAGATAAATAATTATAAAGGGATGGTTGCTTAAACTGCAAAAGTATGGGAAAAGCCGAGGATGGTTCAACCATATCAGGATTTGGAAGTCATGTTAAGGTATGAAGAATGAATGACTCAAAGGGTCAATGATAACATATTCTGGGGAATTCAAGAAAGCACTAGCTCATCAACTCAACCTGTTAAGAGCGCGTCATCTGCATTGGAAAAGCTTAAACATGATCGAGAATTGGAATTAAAGAAATATGAGAAGAGAATTAGTGACCTTACTAAAGAATTAACCATGGAGAAGCTACAAGTGAATATGCATGAAGGAAAGGAAAATGAGCTAATGGAACAAAACAAAAAAGGTCGATCGAGACTTGAAGGAGCTGTAAGAAATCTACGACAGTTACAAAGCAAAGCAAAAAGGAGGAACGAGCAGGGTAATGCAAAATTTGTCAGAGAAATTGGATGACATGACAAGGGAAAGGAATAATTACAAAAAGATGTACGAGAAGAAGTCCCAGGAAAGCAAAGAATCAAGCAGCAAGGCCAAGAAGAGAATAGAGGATGAGCAAGCCCGAAATTTTGATTTAACAACCCAAGTGTCATAATTAGAGTAGATGGCCATGAGATACCATAATGAAGACAAGGTCCAAATGGAACAAAAAAAAGGAAGAGTTATAGAAAAAGATATCAAAGTTGGAAAATATAGTACGAGACTTGAAGGAAAAGCTTGTGAGCTACGAGGGAGTACTACACCAAGAAAGCGGAGCATGGAAAGGCAAGTATGAACCAGCACAAGATACCGTCCAAAACCAAAATGATGAATTGGTAAACTCTAAGAAACAAGTTAGGAGTGTTGCTTCATATGTGCAGATACTGTCAAGACAAGCCACGAGTCTGTTGGAAAAACCGGATATCGAGCTGGAGCATGGAGAAGTCATTACCCGTCTGCTACACGAATTTGTCAATCTGAGAGTTAGGTCTAGCTGTTTTCTGTAGAAGAAATTGTCTTTTCCTTGTATTTGGACCTTCTAGCAAATGAATGTTTCCAAAAGTCTAGTTCTTGAATTTGATGCCTTTTTGCATTAATACGTGTATTTATACATGCATGCACTTACATTACATTTATTTCTGCAAAGTAAATGGTTTAATAAAGAAAAGTTTTATGGAAGCTTTTTTTAAACTACAATCATTCCGCATTCTTATGAAACCCGCTTGCTCTATAAAGCCATGGTTGTTGAGGATCGACCTACTAGTTTGGAGAATGATCGAGTGGAAATGAAAAACCGCTTCGATAGAATGGAGCAATCTATGAATGACTATGTTGCTTAGACTCAAAAAGAGATTATCAATCAGTTAACTACTCTGTTGGGGCTAAAAGAGTCTGGGAAAGCCAAAGTACATGAGGGTGCTTCCAACGATATGAATGATCAGGCAGAAACCACATCTCACATAAGGATGGAGCCCGATGGACCTCTTCATGTGAAGAAGGTCCAAATCAATCTACCAGGAGCAACGCCTAGCCATCAGGTGCATATTGAAGCAAATTTTGGAAGTGGCGAAGAGGTTCCCGATTTGAATACGTTAAATGAGATAAAGAAAATTCGCACTGAGATCAAAAAGAAGTATTAGGAACGTTGTAAAGCTTTAGAAGACCGTTTGTTGGAAATACAGAAAGTGAATGAAACAGGACCTGGTGGAGTTGAAATGAGCTTAGTAGTTGATCTGATTCTTCCTCCAAAGTTCAAAGTTCCAGATTTCGAGAAGTACGATGTGACTGTCTGCCCAAGGGCCCACTTTAAGAAGTATTGTTGAAATATGGCTGCACACATAAAAGAGGAAAAGCTATTGATACATTGTTTTCAAGACAGTTTGACTGGTTCATTAGCATGATGGTACACACAGTTGAGTCGCATAAACATTCGGTCATGGAAAGATCTCTTTAGGGCTTTTATAGAATATTATAAGCATATGACGGAAATGGTCCACAATTGTGTCATGTTGCAGGGCATGGAACAGAGAAGTAATGAAACACTCCGCCAGTATGCCCAGAGATGGAGAGATATAGCGGCCCAAGTGCAGCCTCCGTTGATGGAAAGTGAGGTTGCCCATATGTTTGTGCAGACTTTAAGAGGTCTACTTTTCGAAAGATTGATCAGTACTTCTACGCAAAATTTTGTCGATATAGTAATGATTGGGGAACTGATTGAAGCAACAATTAAAAGTTGTAGGTTCGAGAGTGGGGAAAGTTCTTGTAAGAACTACAAGAGAAAGGACAGTGAAGTGAACAACGCACGCGCATATGAGGCTCCTAAGAATGTTACCATTACTTCGCTCGATACAGCGTCAGGAAATTCACAAGGTTTGAACAAGAAAGATTCTCGTGGCCCAACAAATTACATGATAAATTTTACAACGATACCGATTATGCTGAATTGTACCCACAATTGCATGAAGCAAATTTGGTGAGGCCATATTATTTAACCCCTCTACAGCTTCCTTACCCCTCATGGTACAAACCTGATGCTCATTGCGAATTCCATGCTAGAATACCAGGGCATACGATTGAGACTTGCACGACATTTAAAAATGTGGTTCAAAATCTGATTAACAATAGGATTTTGAAGTTTGACGAGCCCAGTATTGCAACGAATCCATTACCGAGCTACATTGGGCGAGGAGTAAATGTCATAGAGGAAGGTGATGAAGCAAAATGACTGAAGACAGATGTGTCAAAAGTCAGATCTCCATTGAAGTGGGTATTTAAATAGTTGTACAATGCCATGATGATCGAGATGGCATGAAAGTGGAGAAAGAAGTATAGTCCGATGTGTACTGTAAGTATTATCAAGAACATGATCATAAGATTCAACATTGCTCAGAGTTTAGAAGTTTGATTCAAAAGATGATGAATAATAAAGAAATAGAGTTCTTCGAGAAGACATGAGAGAGGAAGGAAGTGAGGGTATGTACTTCTAAGTTTTCTAGAGTCAAATATGGGATACACAAGCCTTTGGTTGTTTTTGTCAGACCCAAGGCTGGAAGCTTGTCAGACGTGAAACCAACAATGACTCCCAAGATTGTGATTTCACCTCCCACACCGTTTGCTTTCAAGAACACTCATAGAGTTCTATGGAGCTACGCAAACAATGTGACTATACCTGAAGAAGGCAAGTCACATGAAGAGGTAGAATCACCGGGTGAAACAAAGACAATGCCAAAAGAGAATAAGGATGAACAGTCTGGTACAGAATCAGTGAATGAGTTGGTACACTTTACCTATAGTGGTAGATGTTATTCTCCTGAAGCATCAAAGGAAGCGAAGAAGGTAAAGGGAAAAACTGTGGCTTTACCTGAGAAAATCTTTGGGAAAGAACCTGCTCCCAAGATAAACGAGCCAGTAATAGAAGAGCAAGCTCAAGAGTTTCTAAAATTTCTAAAGCATAATGAGTATAACATAGTTGAGCAGTTGAAAAAGCAACAAGCAATAATTTCTGTCCTAGAGCTGTTGTTAAGTTCTGAGGGACACCATAATGCCCTAATGAAGGTGCTCAATCAAATGTTTGTGCCAAATAACATATCTGTTAATAAGTTGGACAGGATCGTGAATCATATTACTGCTGACAATTACATCACATTCACTGATGACGAGATCCTTGAAGGAGGAATGGGATCCGTAAAGGCCTTGAACATCACCATGCACTACAAGGGTTATGTACTACCATGGGTATTAATTGACAATGGGTCAACGTTGAACGTCTTGCTGATGGTCACTTTACAGAGGTTTCCAATTGATGATTCACATATGAAGACATATAAAAACACTATAAGAGCCTTCGATAGTACAACACGGGATGTTCTTGGTAAAAATGAAGTGTCGTTGCTCATCGGGCCTACAGTCTACAATATGGAGTTTGTGGTGATGGACATTAACCCAACATACAACTATTTGCTTGGAAGGCCTTGGATCTATTTGGCTGGGGTAGTACCGTATTCTCTACATAAAAAGCTCAAGTTCGTAATAGAAGGGAAGCTAGTTAGTGTTGGAGCTGAAGAGGACATTATTGCTTCTATGACCACTGATGCACCGTATATTGAGACAAGTGAGAGTGCTTTTGAATGTTCATTCAAGGCTTTAGAATTCATAAACACAATGTTCATTACTGAAAAGGGGCCAATACTGCGACCCAGATTGTCAAACTATACAAAAATGACAGTCCGAGAGATGCTTGGTAGGGGGCGAGGACTGAAAAAGGGCTTGGTAAATGGATCTAGGGATGTTTGCGGCCAAAGCTTGTGATAATGAAGAATGACCGCTTTGAGCTCGGATTTCAGCAGCGACAAAAAGATTTGAATAAGAGAGGAAGCCAGAGGAGGGCCCGCCTCTTAAGAAGTGAAACATTTTTTCAGCTTATGACTTTCTCGGATTTAACCAGTATCTTTAAGTCTCGAGGATTTGAGAATATTGAAAAGAAACTTGAAGAGGTTAACCAGGAAACTGCAAGGCTACATGAAGAGGAGATTTTTGGTAATGACTTGGAGGGACATTTTGTTGGAGGAATTTTTGAAGAGGCTCAACCTAGAAAATTTCTGGAGAAGATCCGTCGAGGCCTTCCTGGCGAAGTGCTCGACAATTGGAGAGCTGGAGATTTTTCTCTAGTATCTAAGAATAAAGTAGAGTAAATACCATGAACCACCCTGTACCTTTGTCCGCGGGTATAGGGGATTATCTGTAAAGGGCCATCATATCAAGTCATTTTAATGAAGATGCTTTCATGCCGATTCACAAATGGCAAACACGTTTCTTGTTTATTTTTTGCATCTTTTCCAAATGTATATTATTATTTTCTTTGCAGGTATTCAACTATTAATTGCATGAATGATCCTGAACCTAATCCTGGAGTAGGTCTTGAGCGGACAGTGTGTCTAAAAGAAGTCAATGAGGTTAAAGATGAAACAGAATGTGAAATCTGTGATGAATTACTAAGGTTGGTAGAAAAAGAATAAAACAGATCTTACCTCACAAGGAAGATCTAGAGATTCTCAATTTGGGAACAAATGAAATCAAGAGGGAGGTAAAGATAAAGACTGTTTTCTCGCCAAAAACTAGAGAATAGCTGATTGACTTGTTGCGAGAGTTAAAAGATGTCTTTGCCTAGTCATATCAAGACATGCCAGGATTGAATACCGACATATTGGTACACAAATTGCCCATAAGGCCCAAATGTAAACCGGTTCAGCAAAAGCTTAGAAGACTGAGGCTGTACTTAAGATTAAAGAAGAGGTACAAAAACAGATTGATATTGGCTTTCTTGAAGTATCCCGATATCCAAAATGGGTGGCCAATATAGTCCTGGTACCAAAGAAAGACGAGAGAGTAAGCATGTGTATGGATTATAGAGATCTGAGTAGAGCCAGTCTGAAGGATAATTTTCCTTTGCCTCACATAGACATCATGGTTGATAATACATCAGGACATTCATGGTTCTCTTTCATGGATGGATTTTCATGGTACAACCAGATAAAAATGAGTCCGGAGGACATGGACATGATGAAACAGGGAAGACAGAAAAAGCTATTTATTATCTAAGCAAAAAGTTTATAGAGTGTGAAGAACGGTATTCACTAATTCAAAAATTATGTTGTGCTTTGGTTTGGGTGACCCGTATACTCAGACAATATATGTTATACCAACTACTTGGTTGATATCTCGGCTTGACCCATTGAAATTTCTGATGGAAGCACCAGCGTTGACTGGGAGATTGGCTCGTTGGTAGATGTTGTTGTCAGAATTCGACATTGTATATGTGAGCTATAAGGCAATAAAAGGAAGTGCCATAGCAAATTTCCTAGCAAGTCGTGCTTCGGAGGATTATGAGCCTCTAAACTTTATTTCCCAAATGAGGACGTGATGAATATCTCCATGGAAGAAAACAAAATTCCAAAAATGAAACTTGGAAATTGCATTTTGATGGGGTCGTTAATGTCCTAGGACGAGGAATTTGAGCAGTGTTAATCTCCCCAAACAATGTGCATTATCCCTTCACAAGCAAGTTAGAATTTCTTTGCACCAACAACATGGTAGAATATGAAGCCTGTATTATGAGGTTGCAGACTGTTATCGAAAGAAAAATAGAAAGTTTGAAAGTATATGGTGATTTAACACTGGCCACCTAACAACTTTGAGGAGAGTGGGAAACAAAAGATAACAAATTGATTGAATATCGAAAGTTGATCATTGAAATGATAAAATAATTAAAAATTACTTTCGCGTATATCCCCAGGGAAGATAACCAGATGACAGATAATTTATCTACACTGGTTTCATTATTTTTGGCCAAAAGACTTGAGGATATGATGCAAATTCAAATATATAGCTATAGTACATATGCTCACTGTTATAGCATAGATGAAGAAACATATGGAAATCCATGGTATTTTGATATCTTACAATACGTGCTTGATGGAGAAATTTTATACAAACGGGGCAATGATCAAATTTTGTTAAGATTTGTCAATTCCTAAGAAGCCAGAGAAATTTTAGCAGAAGTGCACGACAGAATTTGTAGAACGCATGCTAATGGCTTTGCAATGGCTAGGAAAATAATGAGATATGGTTATTATTGGTCGACTATGGAGGGAGATTGCATTGAGTATGCTAAGAAGTGTCATAAATGCCAGATAAATGTTGACAGAATAAATGCTCCGTCTGTACCTTTACATACGATGAACTCATCATGGCCTTTTGCAGTTTGGGGCATAGATGTCATTGGTCAAATTCACCCCAAAGCCTCCAACGGACATCATTTCATCCTTGTGGTTATTGATTATTTTACCAAATGGGTGGAAATAGCTTCATATGCCAATATCACTAGATCTATAGCCTGTAAATTCTTGAAGAAGGAAATCATTTGTCGATACGGATTACCAGAAAGAATCATTACTGATAATGCCACCAATTTTAACAAGTTAAAAGTAGAAGCGTGCGAGCAGTTCAAAATTATTCATCACAATTCTGTGACTTACCGCCCTAAGATGAAAGGGGCAGTGGAGGGGAAAAACAAGAATATCAAGAAGATTATATCAAAAACGGCAGACACATACAAAGATTGGCATGAGAAGTTACCATTTGCCTTGTTCGCATATCAAACTTTTGTACGAACTTTTGTTGGGGCAACACCATATTCCTTGGTCTACGAGACAAAGGCAGTACTCCTAATAGAGGTTAAAATTCCCTCTCTTCGGGTCTTATCTGAAGTGAAGCTGGATGACGTAGAATAGGTGAAGGCTCGATTTGACCAGTTGAACTTCATCGAGGAAAAGAGGCTGAAAGCTATCTGTCACAGCCAAATGTACCAGAAAAGAATGATGCGGGCTCATGATAAGAAGGTTCGGCCCATGGAATTTCGAGAGGGTGATCTAGTGCTGAAAAGGATCTTGCAAATACACCGAGATTTCCGTGGGAAATAGATGCCTAGCTGGAATGGTCCATATGTTGTCAAAAAGGCCTTCTTCGGAGGAGCATTGATCTGGACTGAAATGGATGGTGAAGAGTTGCACAAGCTAGTGAACTCAGTTTCAGTTAAGAAATATTATGCTTGAAGAATTCAAAAAGAGATTGAAAAAGAGAAAAAAGAAAAGAAAAAGCAGAGTAAAAACACAAAAAGGGCACTTCGCAAAATGAAAATATCTATGGTAAAAACCCAAAAAGGCGTCTTAGATATAAAAAAGAAAAAAGAAAAAAGAAAAAAAAGAAAAAAGGGGTTCAAGATGAAAACCCGCAAAGGGCATCTTGAAACCAAATGAGGATTTGGGTTGAAAACCCGTAAAGGACGACTCAGAAATATTCAACATAGGCATCCAACAATCAGAACCTTACGGACACCTAGTATTTCGGAAGGGATTTCATATCTGTAAACATCTTGACAGTGTTCGAAATCTGTTGGACAAGGTTTCAAGTTCAAGGCTACATCTGGTTGATATGGTTGCTGAATCCTTCACGCTGTAGATGGCCGAAGATCTGGTTTTGTTTCTTGATTTTGTTGTTCCAGTTTGCCCTGACTTTTTCAAAAACTCCATTGTATTTCTACTAATAAGCTTCAATAAAACTCATGAATTCTCTTTCGAGCTTTCTTAAATTCTAAAGCATCATGAAATGGCTGATATAATGCATAAAAATAGATAATTTCTTGGTATTGCTATGCTTTGAAAGATGTAGACGAACTTTAACACTCTGGTATTGAAGAAGAGTGTATAAAGTGAAAATGGTATTGAGTCCCACACTGGTAGGAATCCAGAGATAAGAAGGGTTACTAGAGTTGGAGCCCAAGGTTCGTGGTGGTTGTTAAAGAAAACCTTCATGCTAGGCTTTAGCGGAGATCCCAAAATTAACATGAGATTATTATTGACAACAAAGTCTATCACTCGAAGAACAATGATTTTTATCTCTGTGCTTATGATTGAGATGATTGGAATCACAAGGCCAACACATTATCATGACCGGAACTTGTCCATTCTCTATCCTATGTATATCAAAGGAGCACCATTGCTATCTTTGTTTGTCGAGATCACTTGGCAGTATCTCAGTTGGGACAGTTTATGAAGTTTGAAGATGATTTTGAGGCATTGATGAGCCATGATAATGCTCCCATATGTAGAACAATTATTGTCAATTTCCCAGATTGAACAAGAATATCTACAGCTTCATATTTCTTTTTTAAGAAGGAAATCATGAATTGATGATTGTCAAGTCAGCGATATGATCACAAAAAATAAAAAAGAAAAGAGGAAAAAAGAAAAGAAAGAAAAGAAGAAAAAAGAAAAACCAAGGTGAAAACCTGAAAAGGCGCATTGAGAAAAAGAGAAAAAAGAAAAAGAAAGAAAAATTGAAATGAAAACCCGAAAGAGCACTTTGAGAAAAGTAACCTAAAGTGAAAACCTGAAAGGGCGGTTTAGAGCAAAGAGCCACAAACACCGAAAGGAGGTTTTGAAGGCCAATCCTGATGGTGAGATGAGATATCAAAGAAATATAAAGAAACATAGAAAGAAAGCACCAAAATGGATCTTCGAAGCAGAAGCTAATTGATTAATCTCAATGAGTCACGGTCCATGCATCATATAGAAAATTAGAATCATATTAACCCTCATTCAAGCACTTTAGTTTGTTTTGACAGGAAACTGATAAAGAAGAAAGAACTTCTAATGAGAAGAGTTCGCCCAGCGAAGAAATAGCTCCTAATGTGAAGAGTTTGCCCAGCAAAGATAGAGCTCTTAATGTGAAGAGTTCATCCCAGCAAAGAAAGAATTCCTAATGAGAAGAGTTCGCCCAGCGAAGATAGAATTCTCAATGAGAAGAGTTCGTCAAAAAACTCCTAGTGAAAAGAGTTTACCCCAAGGTTCCCAATAAGGAGAACCCGTATGATGAAGAAGGAGTAACTTCTAATGAGAAGAGTTCATCCCCAACAAAGAAATAACTCCTAATGTGAAGAGTTCTCTCAGCAAAGATAGAATTCCCAATGAGAAGAGTTCAGCCAACGAAGATAGAATTCTTAATGAGAAGAGCTAGTTCAGACCCTACGATCACCCTTGGCAAGAAGATTGGGGAGTTCCAAATGAGAAGAACTTGTTCAAGCTTCTAGAGGGGAAGGAGGAAAGAAAATTTGTAAGAGTAAGACCTTGCAGCTCAGAGCAATAGCTGACAAGTTCGGACAAAATTTGTGTCTTTTCAGTCTTTTGCTCTAGTCTTGTTCCACAACAATGAGTAAAGAGGGGCAATTGTAATACCCTAATTTTTTTTGGGTATATATATACATATATTTTTTTAAATAATAAGCTCAATAAATAAATATAATAATAGTCCAAATAAGTGTCCGTTTACAAATGCCCAAAATACATTATATAGTAAAGTTTTTTTCAAATAGTTGTTATCAGCCTATTTACAAAGCTCGAAATCCCTTTACAACCTTTGGAATAACCCAAACAAACACACATTGGCCCAACAAGCACAAAACCCAACCGTTCCAGCTCATTTTATTGCCACGTGGCAAGCTTCCATTAACCAAAACCAGTTTCGTACAGATTCAAGGGTCACCTGGATCCAGCTGGCGCACTGTGACATCATCCTGATGTCTTACTATAAAAAGAAGAGAGAGTAAATGCTCAAGAATTATGGGCTAATAATTATGCAATTATTACAACAATTAAAAGTGAGAGAAATGGAAGTCGAAGGGGCTTACTAGAAAAGACGAACTGACGCTGGGAATAGGAGACATCGTTGGCTGGAGCTATAGTGCCATCACCGGAGTTCATCGCTACCAAAAGAAGGTAATTTTTTGGCCTCTTTTTCTTTTTTTTTTCTGCAATCAAAGTCAAAATCAAATCTAAGTTCTAAAAAACTAAAAAAAATAGTAGTAAAAATAGTAAAAGGCTTAGATCAAAGTAAAGTAAAAAAGGTTGCTGAAATGTCATTTTAAGGAGATTGGAGTTATTTTCGAGTTGGCCGGAGTGGTTTATTGTGGCAGAGTTGAAAATGAGAGGAAATGGGTTCGGGTAGGTAGTTTAGGTGGGGAGATGGGCAATTCAGTTGAATCAGGCAGTATATTAGGATTTAGGACCAAAAAATGGAAATTTGGAGTTTTTTAAGGTTTTGGATGGTGGCTGGAAATCACCCTATGGCAGTGGATAGTGTCCAGAAAAGAACCAGACAGTGGCCGAAAAAAGGTTAGGGGTGATCGGAGTTTTAGAGGTGATTGGAGCAAGGTTGAATATGTCCAGAAACGACGGCCAGTGGTGGCTGGCGCCGCCTCCGATGGCCGGCAAACAGCCCGAGGTTGGTTAAAGGAGGTGGTTGTAGATCGAAGAAGGAAAAAATAAAGAACATCGGTTGGATTTTGAATAAATAAGGGAGTTTGATCTTGGGAAACAAGGAATGGAGGGCTTCAGGTGTTTATGGCAGATCGAATGGTGAAAAAATAAAGAACACGGGGTGTGTTCTTATGGAAATTTGAAGTTTGATCTTTAAAAAACAAAGCAAAACGAAGTTTTGGTCTTTGAATGGATTAAATGAAGAACATATAAAGAACTTTGAGGAAAAAAGAGTGTTTGATCGAAAAACAAAGTGGAAATCTGGGTTTATGTTGTTTGGGTTGAGAGCATTTTAGAGAGAGAGAGAGAGACTGAGGAGAGAGAGAGGATTTGTCTGAAATGAGGGACAAGGCTTAAAATTAGGCTTTTATAGCCTACCCAAACGGCACCGTTTTTTCAGATATGGTAGAAGAGTTCTTGGAAATATTCATGGATGACTTTTTAGTCTCCGGAGATGATTTTGAGACATGCTTGGGAAACTTGGCAAAAGTGCTAAAGCGTTGTGAAGAAGCTGACTTGGTTCTCAATTGGGAGAAATGCCATTTTATGGTGACCGAAGAACTATTTTGGGTCATAAGATCTCGAAGAGAAGAATTGAGGTAGACAGGGCAAAAGTCGAAGTGAACGAGAAGTTACCTCCTCCTACCACTGTCAAGGGTATACGGAGTTTCCTTGGCCATGCAGGCTTCTATCGAAGATTCATCAAGGACTTCTCCAAGATCTCAAAGCCACTTTGCAATTTGCTACAGCAAAATCATTCATTTGTGTTTGATGAAGGTTGCCATAGCGCATTTGAGGAGCTGAAGGATAAGCTTATCTCAGCCCTCATTGTTGTCCCACCAGACTGGAATGAGCCCTTCAAGCTAATGTGTGACATGAGTGACTACGCAGTAGGAGCAGCACTTGGGTAACGTCGAGGTAAGCTTTTTCATGTTGTTTATTATTCTAGACGCACTTTGAATGATGCACAAATCAATTATACCACAACTGAAAAAGAATTGCTAGATGTTGTGTTTGCCTTTGATAAGTTTAGGTCATACTTGATGGGCACTAAGGTCATTGTTCATACTGATCACTCAACTATCAAATACTTGGTGACTAAAAAGGATGCTAAACCTAGGCTTATTAGATGGATACTTCTCTTGCAAGAATTTGACTTAAAAGTTAGAGATATGAAAGTATGTGAAAACCAAGTAGCCGACCATCTCTCTAAGTTAGAGAGCAAGAATAAAAATAGTATTGAACAAGAAATCAATGAGGAATTCCCTGATGAGAAAATTCTATATGCTACAGTAATCCCATGGTTTGAATAGCCAGGGTCGGAAGAAATTCAAGCACGATGTGAGGTTTTATTTTTGGGATGAACCTTATTTGTTCAAGCAATGTGCTGATCAAATGATAAGGAGATGTGTTCCTGAAGATGAGCAAAAAGACATCATATACCATTGCCACTCATTGTCATGTGGAGAACATTTCGGTGGAACAAGAACCGCTGCAAAAGTCTTACAATCCGGGTTCTATTGGCCAACACTTTTCAAGGATGCACACGAGTTTTGCAAGACTTGTGACCAGTGTCAAAGAATAGGGAACATTTCTCGAAGAAATGAAATGCCATTGCAAGGCATCTTGGAGGTAGAGCTTTTTGATGTTTGGGAAATTGACTTAATGGGACCATTCCCTTAATCTTTTGGAGATTTATACATCTTATTGGCAGTAGATTATGTGTCGAAATGGGTAGAGTTGTGGCTACACTGAAGAACGACTCCAAAACGGTTCTCAAGTTTCTTTATAAGAACATATTCACCAGATTTGGAGTACCAAAAGCCATCATTAGCGATGAAGGATCCCACTTTGACAACAAGTTTATTGCCAAAGCATTATATAGATATGAGGTAAGGCACAAAATTGCCACGGCATATCACCCTCAAACCAATGGACAAGTTGAGGTCTCCAATCGCGAGATTAAACAAATACTTGAGAATGTCGTCAACCCCAAACGAAAGGACTGGTCCCCAAAGCTTGATGAGGCCTTATAAGCCTATCGAACAACCTTTAAGGCACCCTTGGAGATGTCCCCCTTCAAGCTAGTCTATGGAAAAGCATGTCACCTCCCCGTCGAGCTTGAACACAAGGCCTATTGGGCCATCAAAAAGCTCAACATGGATGCTCAACTGGCTGGTTCGAAAAGGTTGTTAGAGCTCAATGAGATGGAAGAATTTAGAGCCCATGCATATGAGAATGCGTGATTATATAATGAAAAAACAAAGAAGTGGCATGACAAGCACATTTTGCTACAACATTTCTCAAAAGGACAACATGTGCTTCTTTATAACTCGAGGCTCAAGCTCTTCGCTGGGAAGCTCAAGTCTCGGTGATCAGGACCTTTCCAAGTTCAAAAGGTATATCCTTATGATGCTGTTGAAATCAAAAACCTTGATGATAACACGATCTTTAAGGTTAATGGCCAGCGTTTGAAGGTGTACAACGGAGCTCCAATATTGCGAGACAAATCATTTTTGCCCTTTAATGATCCTTAAGAGTTTGTATCTCCCTTCCTATTATCTTTATGCTATAGCATTTTCTTGTTTTCATATCCATAAATAATATATTTTTCTTTTGTCATATTTTTTTATTATTTTTAGTGTGTCTTAACTTTCTTTTGTGTTTATTTTTATTACCCCCATGTCAGTGTACCTACAGGTTGCAGGTGGCACGCCAAGGCAAAAATTAAGGTTGGCAGGCTTTTCTTATTAGGGTAAGGGTTTTGTCTATATCCTAATAAGGGGAGTTAAATAGACAAAAATAATTTCCAAGGTTTGGGGGTAGTGGTACTTAAAAAGCAAAAAGGGGAAAAGACTCTTTATTTAATGCCTGAAAAAACCTAACCAATTAAAACCCTACATTCTCTCTCCACCTTTCCCACTTTTCATTAATTAGCCATCATATCTCCCCTCTTACACACGCCGTAAAACCGTCATATTTACTCTCTCTCCATTAACATGTGGCAGTCCCCAACCCTTTCAACTTTCTCATTTATCTCCCTTGTCCTTTTCTCTTAATCATTTCATCTCCACTTCATCTTCTCCATCAAACTTTCCCTTAATGCCATTGTAGCCAAAACTTCACTTTCTTCACCACCCCCTAATATTGCTTGCATCAAACAGTATCTTCCCTCCCTACCATAACAATGGTCTGTTGCAAGAATGTTTTTGATGCATCCACAAGTGCCCCAGCACCACCTGTCATGGAGATTTAGAAATTCTCTGACCAAACTGCCAAAGATCTCTGGCAACAACTCAAAGGTCGGAAGCCTTTCGCAGAGCAAGGATTTAAGTTCCCTACTGAGGGGGAACAAGGTTTTGACCAAGATCTCATGGATGTAATCACAAAGCATGGCTGGGAAAATTTTGTGCGACACCCTGATGATATTTGCGTCCCCTTAGTGAGGGAATTCTATGCTCATCTCACTAGCCCCACCCAGTCTGGTGTATATGTTCAAGGGGAGCAAATAAAATTCACTGCTACAGCAATCAACAAGTTTTATGGCTTGGAAAATATAGTGGACCACCATACTCTTTTTGCAACTGGTGTCGATGACTGGACACAAAAAGAAGTCATTGAGAACTTATGCTTTAGCGGAACTGAACTCGATATAGCAACAAGGTCTGTAGAGCGAGGACGGCTTAAGCCTGAGGCTAAAGTTTGGAATCACTTTGTTAAAACTCGTCTTATGCCCACATCTCACTCTGCAACTGTTTACATCAACCGGTTGCTTCTTATCCATTCCATCCTGAATGGTCGGTCTATCGATGTTGGAAAGTTGATTGTTGATGAAGTTTATGCATGTCTGAAGAGGAGCAAGAGCCCACTAATTTTTCCAAATCTCATCACTGCTCTCTGGCGCAAGAAACAAGTTTTTGAAGATCCTCAGGATGATAAGACCATCACCGGCAATAATGTAATCACACCAGCCCAAATCCCTGGTCTACGAGGATTTGATGAAGATGCTCCAGCTGAAACTGTTGAAGGTGGGCCCAAAACGTTTGCTACAGTAAGGATTGCATCCCTGGTGGCCACCACCAACTGTCTACGGTCCGACATAGATCAAATGTGTGGCAACCTTACAACCTATTTCAGGTATGTGAAAGCAAGGGATGTTGTTCTAAACGCATACTTCCGCGAAATGCTGCCCCATATGCCTACGGACCCTCCCACTACAACTAGAGCAAGTACTTCTCGTCCCACCTAGGCCACAAAGAAGCCTGCACCTGCTGAGACTACCGCACAACAAAGCAAGAAGCAAAAGAGAAAGGCCATACCTCCGGCCTCTGCCCTACAACCTGAAGAGCCTGCTACCGATCTCGTCACTATCGAGAGTGACGATGATAAAGAGATCACTGAACAGACCCCTGCTCTTATCTTATAACTTGTGGTAGACCAAACTCCAGACGCCACGGTAAGAACAAAACGCCGCCAGAAATGCACAGTTGGACGAATTTGGACCACCCCTGCCAATATATGAACCTGAAAATGAAGAGGAGGATGATCAACCTGCGCAATCTAGCCAGGATGAACCAGCCCCACCACCAGACCAGGAAGAGGACGACCCACCCATTGCCTCACTTAAAAAAACGAGCATTAAGCATATGGAAACCAAAATTGGGAAACAACAACAACCATAAGGTACCCTACTTGCATTGCATTTCATTTACTTTCATGCCTCTAGTTTTCATGCATTGAGGACACTGCATTCTCCAAGTTTGGGGGTGTTAGTTAGTCATTTGCATCTGTAGTTAGGAACAAAATTTATGCTATGGCATTATGTTTAGTTCAAAGATAGTTTTGTGAATAAATTCATGATGTCTGATGATGAACATTTAACTTGTATAGATTGGAATTAATTAAATAATTATGACTGGCTGAGATTGGTAAAACTGACTTTAGGGTATGGTGCTTTATGAAATAAATTGTTACACGGTTGCATGCTTTCTATGCGTAAGATTGTTGGAAAAGTCTTTAGGAAAGGACTCTTGCATGCCTTAGTATAAATAATCTTAATGAACTTGAATGACAATTATAAGCATTAAAAGCTTCGTTAAACTCCCTTGTGCTAAAATATGTGTTGATTTATGAATAAATGCCTCGGCATAGCTGTAGAGGGGCACTCTTTTTGTGTTGTTTGCTTGGATATTGCATTTAAATAAATGGCAGCAGCAACAAATGAGTGAATGAAAGTAGTCACGAGATGACTCTACTCAATAGGCTAGGGAATTGGGTGTTTGCTCTACTTCATTTTCAAGTCTAGGAAGGTAGTTGTGATGAGTTGACTCCCTTCGAAGTAGCATATATATGTTTAAAAAAGGGAAAAGAAAAACAAAGATTACAATAAGGGAGTAAAAATAGTGCTTAACTCGATTAGAAATATTAAGGTGCATTAGAGAGCTTTCTTAAAAACTTTCTTAACTATGTTGAGCATAGATTGGATACAATCACGCATATACATGCAATGAACCTAGCCCTAACAGATGTTCTTAAAATCTCAGTTTAGTCTAACATGTTGAAAGCCTTTAATTTTTGAGGACTGAAATTTTACCCCAGATCTATCTTGAACCAAAACTTTTGCCACAACATTTCTTCTGTTCTTTTCTATTCATTGCTTGAGGATAAGCAATAGCTTAAGTTTGGGGGTGTGATAACTCTGCAAAATGCATATATTTCATACCTTTTTACTTTGTTATTTGCTTGTTCTTAGGCTCATTTCATGGCATTTAGGTTGCATTTAGTTCATATAGCTGGGTGAGAAGGGTTTGGTCTGGTTTCATGATGTGCAGGTAAGCAGGGCATAATAGCTAAAAATGCCACAACATTTTGGATTGGAAAGGCTGGGAGGAGAAAAAGACAAAATATGAAGAAGATATTTTCCAGCCCACATGTGAGAACCCCCATTTGTCTCTTATGCCAAGCATGTGCTAGAGGAATATTTTTTGGGTCACAAAGGGAATGTTTAGGGCACAATACCCTAGGAGCCTCCAATATATAAAGGACAAGAAGCCCTCACAGAAGTGGCGCGTGGAAAAAATGCTAAGGAGGTGACTAAAAAAATAGAGTGAAGAAAGAAAAAAGTGAAAGGCGGCTTTTTTCTTCATCTTCTTCCTCAACTTAGTGTTCTCCATTGTTGAAGCTCCAAGGGGTGATTTTGCTGGCTTTGAGAGAAGCAGCAAGTCTAGGGCGGTTCACGACAGTCCACAGCAGATTGGGAGATTTCTCTTCTTCTGTTTTTGCTTTGACATTTTCTTTCATTTTGGAAATGGGTTGTATGAGACGAATGATGTTGGATGTTTATTACCCAGCCATGAACTAATTTTAGTTGGCTTGGATTTTTTTGGATGCTTCTGTTTAGTTTATATTAATGGATGCTTTTATGTTTTTCAATCTTATCTATGCTTTGCCTACTATTTTATTGCCCTAAGGTTGTAAGAGCCTTCGAGAGTTGGCCTTTCTTTAGGTGTCAGATTAGTATAGTGGTCGAGAGGGCTAGGCTTAGATCCACGTAGGCAATGGAGTTGGATGCTGAGAGACACAACTCTAACCCACCTTAGAGATAAGTGGAGGATTTCAACAGCTAAAAAGGGTAGTACTTCAAGGGTTGAAGTATATTAGGGTTCACGCTGAGAAGTATTGCTATAGCATACTAGCTACTAGACTTCTTACTAGAGATAGTTTAGAGGCACCCTTAGAAAATCCTGCCGAGCAGAGGATAAGTGGGAAATTATGAAGCATCCTTAAGAGCTAGACATAGGTCATCTTGGCAAGCCCAGCCAGTCATTCCCATAGTGAGTTTCACACGTGTGTGAGGACAGTTTTTAGTCTATTCAGTTCAGCCAGTTTTTACTAATTTGTTTGCTATAGCATTTCTTACCTTGCCTTTGTTTGCCATAGCATTTACGATTTCAATCTGTGTTGCATTGCTTAAACTTGACTTGAAATACCTCCAATCCCTGTGGAGATGATACTCACTCATCACTTTACTACTTGTTCGATGTGTATACTTGCACTATTTGCGTATCATTTATAGTACATCACAATACGCAACAATGATTCCTCACCACTCCAAGTAGCAACGTTTGCCTTAAGCTTTTTCTTCTTCCCGAAGCTCTTTCTTTTGAGTTGTGGGCATTCAGTTCTTATGTGTCCTGACTTCTTGCACTCAAAGCAAATAAGTTGAACCCTTCTCTTCCTCATTGTTCTTGAAATCCCCTATTCGATGAAACTTTCTTCTCTGGTTGGATTTCATGAACCGAGTGAATCATTTGGATAGCATAGCCATTTCTTCATCTTCTTCCCCACTCGAATCACTCTCCTCAAGTGAAGCTTTGAGAGCAATTCCTATTTTCTTCCTTTGTACTTTCTTCTTCTCAACCTTCTTCTTTTCTCTCTTCTTCTCATCTTTTCTACCTTTCTTCATGATCTCATGAGTTAGGAGAGAACCCATAAAAGCATCAAGCTTTAAGGTTTTGAGATCTTTTGCCTCGATGATGGCAGTTCTCTTTCTATACTATGACTTGGGAAGGGAATAGATGAACTTTCGGACAAGCTTGTCTTCAGGGATAACTTCTCTGAAACCCTTGAGATTGTTGACTATGACGGAGAACCGATTAAACATCTTGGTGACGCTCTTATCCAGTTCTATCTTGAAATTCTCGTAGCTCAAATTGAGGAGTCAAATCTTAGTCTCTTTTACATCGTTGATGCCTTCATAGGTGGTCTCGAGCTTGTTCCATACCTCATTTGCACTCGTACAAGAAGACAGCTTCAAGTACTCATACGGTCCAAGAGCACAAAAGATCATATACAATGCCTTGTTGTTTATTTGCAACTTCCTCTTTTCTTCATCGGCCACTTCTTGCTTGGACTTGGGAACATACATTTCTCATTCTTGCTTCATTGGGATAGATGGTCTATCTTCGATTACATCCCAAATGAGGTAAACGTTGGATTTGATGAATAGCCTTATTCAATTCTTCCAATAAGGATATTTGTCCTTATTGAAGAAAGGCGGTTTAGTGGTCGATTGAGACTCATACAAGTTGTTGCCGGAAGTAGATGCCATGACCTCGATTGTGGATTGATGTATCTCCTTCGAATCGACTCAAGAGGATGTTAATCCTTCCAATAAGTGTATCTATGATACCAATTGTTGAGATAATCAATCGATTGTGGAAGGCCAAGAG
Source organism: Hibiscus mutabilis (assembly GCA_019671005.1). Classification (NCBI taxonomy): domain Eukaryota; kingdom Viridiplantae; phylum Streptophyta; class Magnoliopsida; order Malvales; family Malvaceae; genus Hibiscus; species Hibiscus mutabilis. Next base: position 70,875,908 of record CM033712.1, on the reverse strand, counting down.
GGGGTGAATTGACAATTTAAAAATTTTGGTGGAAGCTAATAGAAATATGAAGAATTGAAGACGCAAGGATTTATAGTGGTTCAAGCTTCTAACAAGCTCTACATCCACTGCCTTAGCTCCTCACTAAGGATTTCAAACAATTCACTAAGAATTCTTCCCCTTTTCTAGGCTAAGGAGGCAACCGTTACAATCAATCAAAGCTTTCTACCCAAAGCTTGATCAAGTTCACTCACTTTTACAAGAAAGAATGGCAAATGTAGAAATACCTCTCAAAGGTGAATAATTTGCCCAATTACAAGTACTCTTAGCCCAAAACTTGAATAAAATTAATACAATTGAAGAACACTCAAGTGGGTTACAATATTTGACTCTAATAACTCAAAGATGGTTGGATTTGTGCTTGAATGCTTTAGACTTGTTGTTGTTGAAGCTTCGGAGACTTGATTTTATATCACATCATTGATTTCCAACCATTTGGTTAGTTGGGAGCATCAATAGAGCCGTTGGGCTGCTTTCTTCCCGTAATAAATGCTGTTTGGTGGCCTACCATATCGATACACAAGAAACAGTATTGGTACCTATCAAAAGAAGAAATAAACGTTGTACAAAGGGGTATCGAAACGCTTGAGGGGCGTATCGAAATGAGCATAGTGTAAAAACATACCCGTATCGAAACGGTATAGCCGTATTGGTACGGTTTTTGCTCACTGAAATCTGAGGTAAAAGTCCTTGAAAAAATACATCGGTACGCCTAAAGGGCGTATCGATACTGTGTAACCAATTTTCAAAGTTTGGTGATTCCAATAATTGATAAGTAACGGACAAAATTTTATTACAAAGATTTTGAAAATCTTAATACCCGTATCGATACAGGTGAAGCCGTACTGATACTCATTGCTTAAACAAAATTCCAGGTTGAAGGTCATATCGAAACAGGATCAATCGTATCGATACGATTTTGCAATTGAAATTTCAATAGTCAAAAGTCGTATCGATACATCTAAGGGCGTATCGATACACTTGGGAGATTTTGGATATTTGAGTATCAAAACACTTGGAAAATATTTTGGGGTTTAAGTTTTTGACTTAGAAATACTTTAAGTTCTAATCCTTGTCATTTTGTGAGACGTTTTGAATACTTAAAAATTTATCCAATTTTACAAATTAATCCTTAAACACTGTGTTATATCAAAATCAAATATAGGTTTTACAGTTCCTAAAGGACTCTCATGTTGGGGCGATCGGTGTGGTTGTTCGTGATCATCACGGGATGGTGATAAGCGGCCATGCTAGACGATTGATGAATCAAGTTTCTGCAGAACTTGTCGAGGCTCATGCGTTCGAAGAAGGTTTGGCCCTTGCGGCTTCCATTGGCTGGTCTGCTGTTGTGATAGAAGGTGACGCCTTAGCTGTGGTTAATAGGCTACAAGGAAGTGATAGCGATATGTCGGTTACTGGATGCTTCCTGCAGCGCACTTGGCTTCTATTAGAGCACCACCGGCATATTCGTATCTGCCATGTTCATAGAAAAGGCAATAGTGCTTCACATAACCTTGCGCATTGGGCGTTAAATACCAGTCAACCAATTTGGTTCGAATTTGATCATCCTGCTTGTATTACGAATGCTGTTTTTTCTTGATTAATATACTTCCTTTCTTCATCTTAAAAAAAAAAAAAAAGATAGCTTTGGAGAGGAATCTCCTATTGGTTTATAATGAAGCTACTGGACATTTTAGAGGTTGAAAATTATTGGTTTAGTTGTTTTTAAAAGTTTCATATTTTGTTTCTTTTTCAATTTGATCATTTTTGTAACATTTCAATAGAATTGAATGACCATTTGTAACAATTCGATAAATTTTAATGATCATTTGTAACATTGTGGTGACTATTTTGTAACTGTTTGAAAATTTTAATGATTGTTTTGTAACTTTTGAAAGTTTAGTAACCGAAATGATCATTTGAGCATAGTTTAATGACCTTTGGTAAACTTCCCTTTCTATTTTGATCCTAGAAATAATTTAAGGGTAAAGTGTAAATAGTCACTAAACTAAGAAAAATTATTGTTTTGGTCACAGACCTTTCAAAAGTTACAAAATGTTCATTAAATTTAACAAATTGTTACAAAATAGGATTTAAAAATTTATTCAACTATTACAAAACAATCATTAAATTATAAAATTCAGTAACAGTTCGATGAATTTAATGATCATTTAATAACTTTTAAAAAATTAATTTTCGTAATTTGTGACTACACCCATAATTTAATTAGTTATTTCCGGAAGATAAAACAAAATACTTAGAGAGCAAGGAAATAATGAATACAATTGAGGGCTTTTGTTTTTCTTAAAAGAGAAAAGAAGTTTGGCGATGGATGACAACAGGTAACAGCTTAGAAAGGAGCGTGAACCTGGGGCAATTTCTAAAGTTGAAAATAGCAGCCAACCGGGAACAAAATGAAAGCCACCAAGCCTTTCTTTCTTTGCTTGTTTCTTCTGCCAAACCATTAGTATTACATAAGATATTAAAAGAAATTAAATTTCAAACATGACATAATTATAAAAAAAAAAAAAAACTATGTAGATGTAATCATTTCTTCTTATTTTTAAATAATCACTTCTCTATCCTTGAGGAATAATGGTAGTACACGCAATTCTTCTAATTTGACTGTCCAAAAACATCAAATTCAAAGCCTCTGAAATTGATTCATCCTATTTTGACAGCCTCTTGTTTTAGGCCTCCATCGACCATCATTATTTTTATTTATTGAAGCGAGAGGGAAAGGGAAACCACCCCAGAAACTCCCTTGGAACAGATTCATATAAACACCTTTCTTTTCTTTTCTTGTCGGAATAACTTGAAAACAACCAGTTTGGGTTCTGAACACAAGACGAGAGATGGTGCAGCATCAGCGCTACACTTTCAATCAGTTGAAAAAGGGTGGAGGAGATGAAGAGGCAGGCAGTGGCACCCTTGTTCTTGTTTGGACCAACCACGCTGGTTATTACAGGAGAAGAAGGCCTAAGCTTTTCTCTTTCCTTCTGCTTTCTCTTCTCTCTTGTACCTTCATATTGGCTCCTCACTTCTTTACCTTTTCGAATCTATGTAAGCTCTTCTCTTTCCGATGTTATTATGCTCATTGCAGACCGTAACGGACCGCTATTTGAATCCTCTGTTTCTGAGTTTTGACTTCTCTTTTTATGATTTTTGCAGATTCTTTTGGTGTACAGAACCAAGGATTTCCTGGTAGTAAGGATATGAATTCTCCTCTTTGTTCTTCAATCTCCAACGGTTAGTTCTACTTTCTTCAATCTAACACTAGTCTTTTTTCAATGTCTCCAACTGCTTATTTTGATCTTGTGGTTCCTCTTTGGGATAAAATACAGGTACAATTTGCTGTGACAGAAGCCATTTTCGATCCGATATTTGTTTAATGAAGGGTGACATAAGAACACACTCTCCCACCTCTTCTGTCTTCCTTTATTCGCCGGAAAACGGTGACAGTTTTACGGGAAAAGAAGGAGACGATGAACTTCAACACGAAAAGATCAAACCTTATACTCGAAAATGGGAAACGAGTGTAATGGACACCATCAATGAATTGGACCTTATCTCAATGAGACGGAATCCGGGTGTTCGCCGACCCTGTGACGTGATTCATGATGTTCCGGCGGTTATGTTCTCGACCGGAGGCTATACGGGCAACGTTTACCATGAGTTCAATGATGGGATTATCCCTTTGTACGTCACTTCGGAGCAGTTTAACAAGAGAGTCGCTTTTGTGATCCTAGAATATCATGATTGGTGGGTGCAGAAGTACGGTGACATACTTCCACACCTCTCAAATTATCCACCAATAGACTTCAATGAAGACAATAAAACCCATTGCTTTACGGAGGCAATTACTGGTCTAAGGATCCACGGCGAGCTCACCGTGGACCCTTCATTGATGAATAACAACAAGAGTATCGTCGATTTTCGAAACCTTCTCGATCGAGCTTACCGACCTAGAGTTAAAGCTTTGGTACGGAGTGAGCAAGCACGAGAGAAGATGCAAAATCAAGCAGAGAGACCAAAGTTGGTCATACTGTCACGAAATGGTTCTAGAGCCATAACTAATGAGAACGTTTTGGTGAAAACAGCACAACAGATCGGATTTCGTGTTCGTGTTTTGAGGCCCCAACCGACGACGGAATTAGCCAAGATTTACATGGAACTCAACTCGAGCGATGCCATGATCGGTGTCCACGGTGCTGCCATGACTCATCTACTGTTCATGAGACCCGGGTGCTCGGTTTTCATTCAAGTGATTCCCCTCGGGACAGATTGGGCAGCTGAGACGTACTATGGGGAGCCTGCAAAGAAGCTGGGTTTGAAGTATATTGGCTACAAAATCAGCCCTAAAGAGAGCTCATTGTATGATGAATATGATAAAGATGACCCTGTTCTGAGAGACCCTTCGAGTTTAAATCAAAAGGGATGGGAATACACCAAGAAGATCTACCTTGATCGTCAAACCGTAAAACTTGACATGCCGAGATTTCGGAAGCGACTTGTTCGTGCTTACGACCAAATCACTAGGATCCATCGGAAAACTCGTCTCCGGTCGCAGTTGCAGTAATTTTCTGATTGAAATGTGATTATCACTTATTCTTTACACTTGATTGTTGTAGATGGACAAGCACATACGAAATATTTTGTAAAACTTTGTTTTGTATAGATACTACACTGCTTCTACCTTAAGAAAAGAACTTTTGTACAGCTTTTGTCACATTTCCTGTATAAAATGTGTACATCATATCGTTAAGCATAATCAATCGTTGTTATAAATTGCTGACACTTCCATAGATTTCATATTGTTAAGTCTAATTAATCCTTCACGAACATCCCGCCAACGGACAGGGATACAAAATTACAAGGGGTTGCGAACTATTAATAAATTATATTAGAAATATAGAGGGATACGAAATTACAAAATTTTAAAAGGTATGAAAATAGATCGTAAAAAATACAAAAAAAAATATTCAAATTAATTTTTATAAAAGGTTTAAAAATGTTATATTAGCCCAACACACTTCGATCTATGCCGATAAAGAGACAAAGCTCTTATAGTGAAGGATCGAAACGTAGGCACAAAAAGAATCGATAAAAAAAAAGAATAAAACAATCATTTTAAGTAATTGTTTAATTCTTCCATGTCTATGATTTAGAACACAGATATGATATGAATGGATTTGAATTTTTTTTACACTCGAATTCTGACAAATATTAACCTAAACCTTGAGCTCCTTGTATTTGTAATTTAATATTTGGCTCAAGGGCTTCAATAAGCCCTAAATTTTTGAAAAAAAAATTAATTAAACTCTTTTTTTTACAATCAGTTAAACCCTTAAATTTTAAAAATTAATTTGGTCTTTTGACCATCATTGACAGTTAATTTTAATTTTTTTTCTGAAAATTCTTTTTTAAAACATGTCGTGATATGATAATGCTACTTTTCGTTTTTAGAAATTTTTAAATTTTAAAAAATATATAAAAAACAGAAAAAAATTAAAAAAATCTAGAAAGTTTTAAAAATTATTTTAATTCTAAATTTATATAAAAAATTAAAATATTCTTATTTTTTAAAAAATACAATTTTTAAAGTATTTTTTAATATTTTAAAATAGTTTTTAATCTATTTAAAAATTAAAATAAATTTTATTGTTTTATATTTTTCAAATTATTTTATATTTTTTAATATATTTTTTAAAATATTTAATATTTTGAAAAAATATTAATTTTATATAAATTTCAAAACTTTTAAAAAATATATTTTTTAGAAATTTTCAGAATTTTTTTTTTAAAAAATAGATTTTTTTCTACTATTTTTTAGATATTTTTTAAAAATTAAAATTTCTTAGAAATGATAATTAGCATTATCCTATTGCGATATGTGTCAATATAATTTTTTTAAAAAAAAATTATATATTTAACGCTCAACATTAGTCAACGGGTAAAATTGATTTTCTTTTCTTGAGTTTGAGGGCTTAATTGGGTGCATAAAAAATTTAGGGGCTTAATTAATTTTTTTTGCAAAAGTTTAAGGGCTTATTGATACCTTAAGCCTTAATATTTTAAATGCGACTGTTGCTATTGATATTTTTTTAATTAAAAAGAACATTTAAATTTAGGCTAAACTACACTAGATACCACTTAATTTTAGGCGGTGAATTTTTTATAGGGTAAACTACTTCAGTAACCACTCAACTATTGGTCGCAGCCTGTTTTGACCACCAAACTAAAAAAATTCAAAATTCGACCATCCATCTATTTAAATAGACCTATTTTGACTATCGGCCGTTAAAATCTAACAGAACGATGACGTTGCCGTAAAGTTAAATTTGTATAATTACACATTTGGTCCTTGTTAGTTCCTTATTATATCAATTTAGTCATAATTTTAATTTAAATAAATAAAATTAATAAACCAATCGAGTGAAGACACGTGTCACCATCTGGTGGAAGGAAAATTCAAGAATAAGGAAAATGCTTGGCATGGGGTTGGAACCCACAACCTTTTTTGTGAAAATTCAAGACTTTACCACTACACCAACCCATTTTTTGTGAAATTGATTGCACAGTTTCATATATATCTTATAATGCAGTAAATGCTAGGGAATAAAAAAATAAAAATGGTTACAAGGGGATTCGAACCTAAATCACTTGAGATGTGTAAAACCATATAAATCACTTAACCAATTCAAATAATTAATTTAAATATGAATATATTTTAAATATTTTTAACGTATAGTTAAAGCAAGATTTAAAATGAAATTAAATTTATAATTTTTATATTTTTAAACTAAATTGAATATTCTTTTTCTTTTTCACATTTATTTTAATAATTTTATTTTTAAATCCCATGCCAAGCACTTTCCTTATTCTTGAAAATATATATATATAGTAAATATTAAATAAACCATTTGATTAGAGGAAAATAAATATAGTAAATATTAAATAAATAAAATTAAAATTATCCAATTGGGTGATGACACGTGTCACCAAATGTGTAATTATACATATTTAAATTTAACGACCAACAGTTGGGTGGTCACTGGGGTAGTTTTCTCTTTTTTATACCATTGAACTTTTAATTTGTCAAAATTTAACACTAAATTTTAATTTTCATTTCAATTATGTCACTCTGTCGTTAACTCCTTAACGACATGATGACATGAACGACAGTTATTGATGTGAATGTTGGTGTGAATGTCACAGCAAAATGACATCGTTTTGGTCGCGTTGTTTTAAAACCCAAAACGACGTCGTTCTAACGAGAAAGATTGAGTAAAATTCATAAAACCCCTTGAATAAATAACTTAACACTCATATATTAAACTAACTTGAATCTTGTTATAATTTTAACCAAAATAATATATGTGTTAAAATACAGTTGAAATTAAATTGATTTATTTCAAGATAAATTTTATAATTGTTATAATATTGTATTAGTTTTATAAAGTGTTTATTTTAAGGGTAAATTATGTCAGGTACCACTAAATTATTGAGGGTGACTTGTTTATACCACCAACCTTTCAATTAGTTTAAATTTGCCACCACGACGTCGTTTTGGTGTTGCTATTTTGATACTAAATTGTCCAAAAATGTGTTATTTTGTTAGAGAAAAATATGAAAAATTATGCAATCAATGAAATTTGAACCTAAAACCTTTAGAATTAAAAATAACATTTTAACCACTAAGCCAACTTAACATCTTTATTTTATTTTTAGCACAAATAATATAATATATATATATATTTCAAACTGCAGTTGAGATTAATTCAATTTATTTTATTATTTAAAGAATATTACTCTATATAAATAATATAAATATATTATAAATAATATTAATATACATATAATAATATATTAATATATATAACTAATAAATAAATATTTATATTAAATAAAAAATTATATAATCAATATTATTAAATATATAAATAAATAATATATTATTATAAAAGCTAAAAAACTAATTTTCAAAAGACCCCAAAATTTCAAAATTTACAAACCCCCCAAAATTCACCAAAGCCCTAAATTTTAACCTATAAACCCTAAAACCTTAAATCATAAATCATAAACCCATTAGTAGACAAAATGGATGGATTTAGGGTTTAAGCTTTAGGATTTTAGTGAATTTTTTGGTCTTCTGTAAATTTTGAAATTTTCAGATTTTTTTAAAATCAGTTTTTTAGTTTTTATAATAATATATTATTTGTTTATATATTTTAGGGTAAACTATGTCATGTACCACCAAACTCTTGGGGATGAACTGTTTATACTACCAACCTTTCAATTGGACAAAGTTTGCCACTAAACTTTATTTTTTGACTCGTTTATACCACCACGTCGTTAACTCCTTAACGGCTTGATGACTTGGATACTAGACCAAAATTGTAACATCCCTAAAACCGATCTAGTCAAAATTAGGTTCCAGCGATCGAAAACCCTACATCGCAAAGGTCCAAATATTGCATTAACTTTGATTATATGATCAATTACATTGATTTTGGACTCTAAATGAGTCAATTCATTCATTAGGGACCTTATTAAATTTATGGAAAGTCTTTTAGTGACTAAATTGTGAAAATTGATTGTTTGAGGGAAAAAGTGTAAAATTTGGGAAGTTGGGGGACTACTCTTGTAATTTATCCAACGCCCAAGTGAATCACCTACTAGCTTCCTTCATTTCATGCGGGATTATCTGAAAAGAGGGAAATATGATGTTGAGGCTATCATTGTTGTCTTGAGATGACAAAAGCAAGGAAAATAATAAATCAATAAAATAAACTTTAAGGAGGAAAGCTTGGTCGGCCATTCCCTTGTCAAATAGGGATTAAAAAGCTTTTAAGAAGCCCTCATATTGAAGATAGTAAGCCATCGAAACTTAGCCTTGCTTTTATTTTCATCTTTTCCAAAATAGAAACAAGCACCTCTATTGTTGTCTTCTTCCTTGAGCTCCAAGCAAGCACCTCTCTTATTAAGCATCCAAAACTTAAGCTTTCTTTGGTCCATTGATTCTATTGGATAGCTATTGGTTGGGTAAGAATAAACCTTCTATCAATTTTCAATTTCCATGGATTGTGGATGCTTAATTTCAAGTTAAAGCTATTGGATACCTATGTTAAATTCAATATCCAATAGCTAATAGCTATTGTGAGCTTAGAAATTGATCTCGATATTGTTATATTGATTTCGATTTCATATAATCGATTCTAATGATCTCCTATTGTTGTTACCTAGCTCAAGAATTGGAGAAAGCTAATCCATCACCTCCAACAAAAGCTAGGAACAAAAGAATCGCAATCCGAGAGCCGTAGGAGCTTCGAAATCGAGGTAAGTGTAGTGAGAGTCTCGAAATTAGGCTAGGTGCCTTTTTCCGATTCCATTGATATTGAATTGTGTATAGCTAACCTTGTGTCTAAGGAAAATCACATCGAATCTTATAAGAGATTGTATTGGTAAGCATCGGTAAGTCATTGCATCGAACCATTGTTCATTGAGATATTGTTATTGTTATAGTTGTCATCAAACCCTTGGAATATTGAACATTGATCATTGAACACTAGCGTTGTCATTGAAATAGATATTGTTATTGTCATTGTTATGGATCATTGATATTGAATAGGCATTGAAAAATTACTCATTGATATCGACCATTGATATTGACATTGAATCATTGACCATTAATATTGCTATTGGAATATTGAACATTGATATGATTACCGAACCTTGGATTCGAAAGGACATTGGATACAATTGGCATGCCATAGAATTCACGAGCTCATTGGTACGGGTGGACTACGGTCCTTGGCTACGACCATTATTGTAGCGAGGCAGAGAAACTAGGACATTCATTAATTTGGTGAGGTGTAGAAATTCGTGTATCAACTATCTTGATTTGATCCAAGGATTAATATTGAAACTTGATATATTTGATATCGAACATGAAATATAGCATTGATATTGTTAAAGCATGAGTTGTTATACATTTCATTGATATTTACATTGATTGCGACAACCTCACTAGACAAAGTATGTCTAATGCATTTCATCTCAAGCATTTCAGGTTAAAGGGAACGTGTTGAAGAGATCGGAGAAGTTGGTGGTTTTTGGCAAGTCGCTACAAGTTTACAAGTAAAGTATATTGCCATTTTGAACTCCTAGTATGGTGGTAAAGTAGTTGAATTAGTTACTTGTAGCCTTTTTGGTATGTATGCATTGCCTATGTTATGTAATAGGGCTTAAGGCTCCTTATGGTGCTCTAGAAATAGTTGAAAGTGACATAGTTTGTATATTTGGCCTAAAAGGGTGAAAACGTAGTAAACGAATTTGAATGACTATGAAATTTTACATGCTAGTAGATTATAGTGTTTTAATGTTGTCGGTAAATTTTATTGAATTTGGACATCGTTTGATAGGTTAAATCGATTAAAATCTAGACAAAATCTGTCATTACAGTACAAGGCATATCGATACGGGTGATGGCGTATTGATACGAGGTATGCATATTTGGACATGGTCAACATCAGTCAACAGGGCGTATCGATACGTCAAAGGGGTGTATCGATACGAAAAGTCAACACTGGAATTTGACAAATTAAATTCATCGATACGACCTTAGGGCGTATCGATATGGATCAACCTGGTCAAATCATACCGATATGGTCCCCAAGCCGTACGATACGAGCTCGAACATTTGAATCTGATAAATGTATGTTATGCACAGCGTATCGATACGAATAAACATCGTATCGGTACGGATTCTCTGACTCTTAACCGTTTTAACAGTCATGACATAGACATATTAGTACGGCCTAAAGAGTACCAATATCGACTACAAGTAAATTAGTTATAAGTTAACGAAATATGTTTGAAGCATTGCATATTGGTCACTGAATATTGATTGGATTAATTGAAGGGGTAAATGAATTCTGATTGTTATGAAAATTTACATGCTTGTTAATTAAGGACTGAATTTCACGATGGGTAGGTTAAATTTGGTAAAAGGCCTTAAAAATACTGAATTCATAGATTAGTTCCTAAAACTTGTAAAAGTTTAAAATTGGTCCTGATTTGATAAATGTAGCCTTATATCGAATTGTTGAATCATTGTAACATCATGGTATTGTTTATAGCACATGGAATTGTCAGTTATTGACTATTGGTTACAAATCATTGAACCAATCATCGATTTGTCTATCGGTAACATATTCCGACTCGGTTCTCTACTAGGCCGGGAAGGGGTGTTACAAAAAGGCATCGTTTCGGCAATTTAGTATCAAAATAGCACTAACCCAAAACTGCAGTTTGGAATCTATATATTATTTCTGCCAGAAACAAAAAAAAAGATGTTAAGTTGGTTAGTGGTTAGAAGGTTGCATTTGATTTTAAAAGTTTTAGGTTCAAATCTCATCGAGTGTATAATTTTTTATATTTTCCTTCAACAAATCGGCGCCGTTTTGGCCAATTTAGTATCAAAATAACAACACCAAAACGTAATAATCAAGTCATCACTCCGTTAAGGAGTTAACGCCTCTATAAAAGTGTCAAAAAATAAAGTTTAATGATAAATTTAGACCAATTGAAAGGTTTGTGGTATAAACGAGTCACCCCAATAGTTTAGTGATACCTGGCATAGTTTACCCTTTTATAAATATACTATTTTTATATATTAGTTTTATAAATCAACACAGAGCATCTGGAAAAAATGGATGAGTTGTGATCAAGTTTGGAACATTGATGATGGTGATTGTTGTTGTATTGATCGAAAACTAGATACTAAGGTACTTGAAAGTAGTAGAAGAAGATTAAAGCACATTTAAGCTTAAGAAGTGTAGTTCATAATGAAATAAAAATGCTAAAGATTGAATATTGTTTCTGGGTTTACAGCAGAGAAACATTGGGAATTCATGTCAAGGTAGATTTGGGTTTTGCAGTGAGGAAGGAAGAGATTCCGCTGGCACTAACGCTTTTACCACCTTACTTCTTATTGGTCCAATTTTAACACTAAAATGGCACCGTTTTGCAAAAAAATAAAGAGTTTTACAACTAAAGGGGATTTGAAACCATATCCTAAGGAAAGAAACGCAAAAAACTTACACTAAATCAACTTGATATGTAATAATATTTAAACACAAATAATATATATGTTAAATTGTAATTGAGATTAATATGGTCCTATTTTTGTTCAGTTTAATCTTTAATTTTTTTATTTAATTTAAAATTAACTTTTTTATTTTTAATTTTTATAATTTAGACCAATATTTTTAATATAGTTTTATTTTTGTTTAGTTAAGTCTCTAAAGTTTTTACTTAATCTAAAATAAACCCCTATTTGTTTCTAATTTTTATATTCTAGTATAATTTTTTAATATATTTTTAGTTTTATTCAGCTCAGTCTCTAGAGTTTTTAGTTAATCCGAAATTGACCCCTACTTGTTTCTAATTTTTACAATTTAGTATAATATTTTTACTATAATTTTATTTGTCTAATTTAGTCCCTAAAGTTTTTATTTAATATAAAATTGGACCTCAAATATTAGACTAAATTATACAAATTTAAAGCAAATAAGGATCAATTTTGGATCAAATAAAAATTTTAAGGACTAAAATAAATAAAAATAAAATTATTTTAAAATTATTAAACTATATTATAAAAATTAAAAACAAATAAGAGTTAATTTTAGATTAAATAAAAACTTTAGGAACTGCACTGGATAAAAGTAAAACTATATTAAAAATATTAGACTACAAAATTAGAAACAAATAAAATTTAATTTTAAATTAAACAAAAAATTAAAGACTGAACTAAACAAAATTAAAGCAATATAAAAATCATACTTAGGACTTAGATTCAAATCCCTTTTAAGTGCAAAACTCTATTTTGTGTCATATCATTTCAGGCGGTATGACCATCAAAATAGCCTCACAAAAACAATTTTATTTTGGTCCAGTGTCCACATCTGCCGCCATTAGCCACCATATAGTTAAAGTTAACGGCAGAATGACATAAACGAGTCAAAAATTAAAATTTAGAGTTAAAATTGAATCAATTAAAAGTTCGGGGTAAAAACGAGTCTCGCGAATAGTTTGGTGTAATTTATCCTAAAAATTATGATAAAATAATAATCTCAACAAAAATAAAAGTAGACTAATCGCATTCACTAGTCATGTGTAATCTAAAGTGTAGTTGATTGATACATGATATGATTTTAAAATTGAAGGCATTATTGTTAAACCAACTTTTCAGAAGAAACAAAATTGAATCACAAAATGATGGTAGTACTCTCATTTATTTGCTTCAATGAATTCTCTGTATTCGGTCTTCATTTTGACCCCGGATACAGTCCTGCAAAACCAGGATAAAAGGAATTGGAGGCAGGCAACCTTAGACATTGCAAAATTGATCGAACCTAGTCACCAATTAACCATATAACAAGTTTAGCCAACCTGAGCATCTCTTTATTTTTGAAGAACTGCACACATGGGGTGCCCATAATTCCAGCAGCTTCAGCAATTTCTGGATCTTCTTCGATATCAATTTCAATAAAATGTACATTCTGATCAAATTCATCAATCACCTGTAAATGGGGCAAAAGTAGTAAATGATAAGCAAAACAAAAAGTCATTTTAGAAAATATATTCTGTCATAATACACTAGATGTCACTTTCTGGTTTCACAGGGTATTTTCCTTCGGATGCACGTGAAGCTTTTGAAACAATATGATATAGTTTTTAGCTTCTATCATAATCACACAATTAAAGATTCAGAGAATGAGATTTACACAAGCTTAGTAGTCTAACCTACCTAACCCTGAAACGTATAAAACCACTAACAATTTACCATTGAAGAATTCACCAATCAAGTCTAACTCTGCAAGCTAAACAGAAGTATTGAACATATTATAACTAATATACCTTGCTAAGAATTGGCTTCAAAGTCCGACATGGACCACATGTTGGTGAAGTATATAATACACATATAAGCCTTGGACTCCCATGGTACAACTTTCGCAAAGCATACTAAAATAGAAAGAAAAAAATACTGCTTTAGTGATAAGATAATATCAAAAACTGAAAACAAAAACAAATTTAAGTCCATTATGTTCAAACCTGGCCCTTGTGCTTTGTGAGTGTAATGTCAAAACCTTCTTGAACATCTCTACCCGTCAGTTCTTTCTTGACCTCCTCAGTTTGAGGCTGTAAGATATATGATCATGATAAAGATTACTAAAAGTATGTGTGATATAATTCCGAAGGAGCTTAGTAAATAAAGATGTTGGGAAAAGGCAGATCACTGAGTACAGTACAAAAATACTTGCAAAATGTTCTTATTCGCCGGAGTTGGCATTTGTTAGAAAGAAAAATACCTGATGAAACTCAACAAGAAGATCATTTCTAACAAGGTATCGTTCAACAGATAAAGCTGCAATGCATCCAGATCCAGCAGCAGTTACAGCTTGTCTCCACTCATGATCCTGTTAATGAAATGAACGAATGGAGTTACAAGACAAATTCATTATAATGCTGACTTCTTCACAGATGTGAAGCCAGATGATAGTTTAAATTTATCAGGCAACTCAAGCACCATCATGTTTCATGTCAGGAGGAGAATGCAGTAAGCCTTCAAGAAATTAGTGTTCCTTTTCACGCCTGGAAGCCATCAAAAGAAAATATGCAATCTCCCATGGTTATATTTAGTTTCTTTGAATCATCAATAAGATCATGTGTCGTACAGGCACACAAATATTCGACACCACAAAGTGAATATGGATGAATGGGAGGCTGACTCCAAACATACGGGGAAACTTAGGAAATTTGAACATGCTCCTGATGGACAAACATTTATCCTAACAGAAACATAGATTACAAATTGTCGTTCCCGCAACAAATATAACATAAGCAACACCCTACACCTAAAACCACTATTTTCCTGAATCTAATACTATATACACAGACATACATGTCAGACAAGCACTCTCCAGAAATCATATACACCAAGAAAGATAAAATGACACTCCTTAAAACAATTCAATATAGCAGGCTAAGCAGTCTTACCAAATAATCAGAATTTTGGAAGAACTTTATGCTATAAATATTCACCCAAATCGATAGCAGTTGAATAGGATCAATCCAAATTAATCACAATTCTTTATTATAAAAATTAGAACTATATTTTTTTTCACAAATCCAAAATCTAAAAGTTCTACCAAATTCATGAAAGCTGTTTCTCAATTTAGTTGTATCATTTTCAAATACTAGAGTGTCACTTAAATAGGCATTTATGCAAAATTCCCATTATTATGAACCCAGGTCTGGGATTGAGTTACAGGGAAATGAACAGGAAATTCAGATTCGGAAGAAGGTTCTTTGCCCTTTTTGGTCCCCTATTTTTTGCCTATGGAGATGTCGAGATGGAACTCTAAGGGAGTTGCCAACCACAATTAACCGAAACTCAACTTGTTTTATTCCTTGGTAACTTTCTCTTAAATAGAGGTTACAATAAGCTAATAGATAAAGATAACCTTACGAAATAAATAAAATTCAGCATAACTAATAGTCTAATAGATAATCCTAGGAATAAGATGAACCTTAAAAATAAAGATAAATTCATAATCCAAATCAAAGTATCAAACTACTTTGGCTCTTGGTTTCTTGCATGTAACAACACACCCGATAAATTACAGATTATAAGTGAAATGAAAAGTAGACCACAAATTTGACTTGTTGAGTTCATAACTGGTTAAAATCTTAGACACTGAAGAACAAAAAGACGAAGATTCACTCTCTCATTATTATAATTGGGTTACTCTTGGCCACCAACAATCTAAAAGTAGCATATGAGAGCATTGTACTATCATTTTCTTGATGTTCCCTATATTGTGCCTACTTTAACTGGAGCAATCCTTAGATTCTTTAGATGCTCGTACCAAGGTATTACCAATTATTCCAAACACATGAGTTTATGATGTTGGATTAATATATTTTTGAAATGCTAAGGCGAACATGCCATAAATTCGGGCATTGCTGACATACATGCCAAGGTTTTCAGGAGATGATCTATTTGCTAACTGGTCCCAAACTAATATGATAAGAGGAAGATTACCTGAACGTCTCCCGCTGCAAAGACACCTTCAACAGAAGTTTTAGCAGTACCCTCCTCAACTAGCACATATCCTGAGCTGTCGAGTTTTACTTGACCTTGCAACAGCTGGCTATTTGGTGAATGTCCTATACCGTAAAACAAGCCCTTTGCCTCAAGCACAGATTCCTCCCCCGTATCAACTTTTCTAGTTAGTATGCCCGACATTTGACCTTTCGTATTACTAACAACATCCACGGCCTCTGTATTGAAGTGCAAGGTGATATTTGGATTGTTGTAAACTCTGAAACATTCGCGATAATTAACCTGTTAAACAAACATTCAGGGAGTTGAAAACTCGACAAACAAACAGTTCATTAGTACACAATGCAACACAATGAAGGAAGCAATTAGAATGACCACAAGAAATTTCAATTAGCACCAAGTAATTGACTTCATTTAAATATAAGAACAAAAGGTGATGTGAAAATCAGATCAACACAAATTCAATTAAAACATGGCCTTAAGTTTTTAGATAATTCACTCTTGATAAATTTCAAATGGTATAAAATGGGAAAAAAAAAGAATCACAGAAGTTTAAATGGAATAGTTCAATAAATTTCGTGAAGAACATTTGACAATTTCCTAGTTTCCCGTTGACCAAAAGAGAGTAACTTGTAAGGTCAAGCAGATATTCTATGATGACAATGATTATAAAATGATAGAAGCAACTTCTTTATATTAGCTACCATTTCCCCACCACAATTAGCATAAGAAACCAGTATCCTATTCTGTGAGTCTTGTATACTTGCTAAACAACACCTTAACGTTTTTCCAACAAAAAAAAATAAATATTCTAGTCCACTGAATTTGATTCATTCGGACATATGGGAGCCATCTCGTATTACAAATATTTTTGGCCTTTGGTGGTTTGTTACTCTATTGATGATTGTCTAAGGATCACATGGGTATATTTGATGAAAAAGAAGCCTGAAGTTCCAATTATACTGTACACATTTCATAGGCTTATCAAGCTTCAATTTGGAGTCAGAGTTCAATTTTGGGACCTATCAATGGAAGAGAATATTTTAACCAAGAGCTAATGATATACTTATCAAACAAAGGCATTCTACATCAACCAACTTGCATTGAGACTCCTAAGCAAGATAGAGATGCTGAAACAAAAGATAAGACATTTTCTTGAAGTTGATCGTCTTTCTTGTTTCAAAAGTGTACCAAAGTTTTGTTCATTAGATATCATCCTTCTAGCAACTTATTTGATAAAAAAAATGACTACCAGAGTCCTCTAAAGTCATAGAGCTGTTGAGGAACTGATAAAACTTTTAGATTAGTTTTAATTTGATATTTACTTGGTTAGGTAGATTCCATGTTTGAATAAAGAAATTAGGAAGATTGTTTCCTAGAATCTCTTTGGTTTTACTGTGGCTCTATTTGAATGAGTTGATTGCTAGTTTTATTGTCCCTCAAGTTGAGGAATTTGATTGTTACAAGAATTAAGGAGGAATTAGTGGCTTCATGTCATATATTTCTTATAAATTCTAGCAAGTTTATGGTTATGGCGGGGAAATCATAGAGTTTCTCTCTGAAATTTTTAAGCTATAAAATTCTATTCTTCATCTCTTATCTCTAAAATTCTACAAGGTATCCGAGCTTGAAAATCGACTCTCCTCCAGAATGGCTACTAGAAAACCACCCTGAAACTCCTAAGTCTCAACTCTCAACTTCAAAAAAAGTCCACATATGAACATAAAAAAATAAAATAATGTCTACAAACAATTGGGAGCCTTCAAAGTAGAAACATTAATTGCAACAATTTGAACATCCTCTAACATATCTAACTTATGCAGGAAAAGGCATAACATATGGATTTATGTGAAGAGATAAAAATCAAGAAAGAGAAGAAAAAAGTATGAAAGGTTCAAAACGCCATATGCTATATAGAACAGAAAGAAAAATGTCAAGCATCCAGCACTTTTGAAAAGACGTCTCACAAACAAGAATATCATCGCCTTCCTCAACAATTACACATACACATCTAAGCAACTTCAAAACCATCATTAAATTATGATGTAAAATATTGGCCATAAAACTTTAAAGAGTTTGTAAATCTCACCTATCTTGCATTGCTCTTGATGCTCTTAGTTGATCCCCACGAACAAGCAAGTGAACCTGACGAGCATATTTAGTTAAATATATTGCTTCTTCAGTAGCTGTATCACCTCCTCCAACCACAGCAAGTATTTGTCCTTTAAACAATGGAGATGCTCCATCACAAATTGCACAAGCACTAATCCCCCTACTCCAAAATTCATCTTCACGAGGTAATCTAAGCCTCTTTGCTGTAGCTCCAGTAGCAAAAATCACGCTATGACACTTAACCTGAAATATAAATGTAAGGAACAAATATGAATAAAGAATAAGCATCATAATAACATCATTTAAAGACTAATGATAATTCTATAGAATAGTAGGGAAAAACTCTCTTACTTTATTGATGAGTAATCATCAGAATATATACACATAGGTAAAACTGAGAAGTAGGCAACTAAATGTTGTATAATAAATACAGTAGATATAGACCTAAAGAATATTCCTAAAGATATCCTACTACAAGGTAACTTCCTCTAAATAACAGATACATAATTAAATACATAAGATATTCCAGTACTAACCTACACTCCCCCCTCAAACTGGCGTGTATATGTTGTATACACCCAGTTTGGATAAAAACTCATCAAAAATCACTCTTGGAAGTGCCCTTGTGAAGGTATCAGCAAACTGATTCCTGGTAGGAATGTAGTGAAGTTTTACCTCCCCATTATTAACCTTTTCATAGATAAAGTGTCTATCTATTTCAATGTGTTTGGTCCTGTCATGATGTACAAGATTCTTAGCAATGCTCATTGCTGATTGGCTGTCACTGTGAATCTTGAATTCTGATTTTTCATTGAACTTCAGTTCGGTGAGCAGTCTTCTAATTCATATTCCTTCACAAATTCCAAGGGCCATTGCTCTAAATTCTGCCTCTGCACTGCTTCTAGACACCACGATCTGTTTTTTACTTCTCCATGTGACCAAGTTACCCTATACGAGTGTACAATAGCCACTCACAGATCTTCTATCAGTTAGTTCACCTGCCCAACTCGAGTTTGTGTAAACTTTTACTGTTATGTCTTGATTTTTCCTAAAAATAAGTCCAATCCCTGGTGTAAATTTTAAGTATCTTAAAATCCTTTTAACTGCTTCCATGTGTTCTTCTCAAGGATCACTCATTTGTTGGCTAACTATGCTCACTGAGTATGCAAGATCAGGCATAGTAAGTGAGAGATAGATCAGTTTTCCAACTAATCTTTGGTAGGATTCTTTATTTACAGGATTTCCCCCTCCTTTACTAAATTTCAAATTTGAATCCATTGGGGTTTCAGCTGGTTTACACCCAAGCATTCATGTTTCTATGAGAAGATCCAGGATGTATTTCCTTTGGTTGATAACTATCCCCTCCTTGGATCTCGCTACTTCCATTCCCAAAAAGTATCTAAGGCTTCCCAAGTCTTTGGTTTCAAGCTCCTTTGCTAGAGCCATTTTTAGTTTCTCTATTTCTTCTAAGTCATCCCCAGTAATAATCATATCATCAACATAGACGATTAGGAGAGTCATCTTACCATTGAGTTTAGCCTTTCTGAACAATGTATGATCTGCTTGACTTTGCTTGAATCCATTTTTTACCATAGCCTTAGCAAATCTATCAAACCATGCCCTAGGGGATTGCTTCAATCCATACAAGGATTTGTTAAGTTTGCACACTGTCGATGTTGTTGTATTTTCCTTCAAACCTGGTGGGATTTCCATGTAAACTTCCTCCTCAAGACTTCCATTTAGAAATGCATTTTTTATGTCCAATTGATGCAACTTCCAGTCTTTGTTAACAACCACTGAAAGGAGCACTCGAATGGTATTTAACTTTGCCACTGGTGCAAAGGTTTCATGATAGTCTACTCCATATAATTGAGTAAACCCTTTCGCCACAAACCTTGCCTTATATCTTTCAATACTCCCATCTGAATGGTACTTTACTGTAAAGACCCATTTACACCCAACGGCCTTTTTCCCTTCTGGCAGATTAGTCAAACTCCAAGTGTTGTTCTTTTGCAATGCTTTGACTTCCTCTTCAACAGCCTTCCTCCACTCAGGTTTTTCAAAGGCTTCTTCCATTGTCTTAGGAATCTGCACATTGTCAATATTGGCTGTAAAGGCCTTAAAACCACATAATAACTTTCCATAGGCCAAAAATTTGTTAATAGGATGAGTGGTACATTTCCTTACCCCCTTTCGAATAGCAATAGGAAAATCATCCAAATTAACAGTTGTAGGGTCTTGAGTGATATTACCTTCTGTTTCTTTAGCAACGGGACTTAAAACTAGCTCTTGACAGGTGTTAGGCTGACTAACAGCTTCAGTTAAAGGTCTTTTTTTCCTTGTATAAATACTAAGCTGTTTATCTGCAAGTTGTGGAGTCACAGTATCTGGTGATATGTGTGGTATGGTTTTAAGTGTTGGAGAAGGTGTTGTATATGGATTAGATGGTTTTGACTGGGGAGAGGGTATGTCCATTGGGCTATTAGGAGTAGCAATCACAGTTTTATTTAGAGGAACAAAATGTTGTGAAGAAACAGTAGGTTCAGTATCAAGGATAGCTAAGGTAACAATAGGTTGTGGGTTGTATAAGGACTGAAATTTTGTGTATGTCTCCCCCTGAATATCAGTCCCTACGAAATAAGGTTGATTTTCAAAGAAAGTGACATCAAGAGATACATAGGTTTTCCTTGTAGTGGGGCAGTAACATTTGTAACCCTTCTGACTCGATTAGTACCCTATAAAAACACACCGAATAGACCTAGGATCAAGTTTCCCTCGATTGTTATTGTGCACATGAACAAAAGCTGTGCATCCAAAGATTCGAAAGGGAAGAACAGAAGACAAGGGCTTAAAATGAGGAAATTGGTTCAAAAGTGTTTCAGTAGGAACCTTGAAGCCTAGAGTTTTGCTAGGCATTCTATTGATAAGGTAGGTAGCAGTAAGTAATGCATCCCCCAAAGGTATTTAAGAGCATGGGCAGAAAACAAGAGAGAGCGAGTGACTTCTAGAATGTGTCTATTTTTTCTCTCAGCCACACCATTTTGCTGAGGTGTGGAGACACAAGATGTAAGATGAAAAATGCCCTTTTCTTTAAAATAATACCCAAGGGATTGACTAAGATATTCCCTGCCATTATCACTCCGAACTATTTTAATTTGAGTGTTAAATTGGGTTTGGATCATTTTATAAAAATTTCTAAATATTGCATCAACCTCAAATTTTTCGCTCATCAAAAAAGTTCATGTAGTCCAAGAGTAATCATCAATAGAGGACACAAACCACCTAGACCCTGAAATACTCTTAACTTTAGAAGGGCCCCAAATGTCACTGTGTATAATAGAAAAGGGTGAAGTAGGATTAAATGTAGTAGAAACATAAGGCTGCCGAGTATGTTTTGCCATTTGACACACTTCACATGAAAAGGAAGATGGTTTCTCATTAATAAAAAGCTTAGGGAACAACTTAGCAAGATAAGAGAAATTAGGATGGCCTAATCGAAAGTGCCATAGCATAACATCATTCGAAAGTAAACTAGAAGAAAAAAAACAGTCAAAAGGCAACTGAAGTAGAAGAGCTGGAAGAGGAGAAACCATCAAGGATATATAAGCCATTATGCAGCCTAGCACTCGCTAATCACCATTTTCGAGTCATGTTCTGAAAAAAACACAACCAAGAACTCCAAAATGAACATCACAAAGAGCATCCTTAACCAATTTACTAACAGATAATAAATTACAAGCAATGTTGGGAACATAGAGGGCATCGAAAAGCACTAGAGTTTCACTTAAACGAATGGAACCACTACGCGCCCATCATCAGGAGAGAGAACCATCAAAGAATCTTGATGGAAGAAAATGATCTTTGTTTGCAAAAAGTGGTCAAGAGACTATAATCCCCGTCATATGGTCGAGGGCACCGTAATCCACTATCCAATTTAAGGAATTAGTTGTAGGCAAGGAACACACTGTACCTTCATTAGTCATTAAAGCGAGGAGTAGATAAAGAGGAGAGACGATTAAAAAGCTGCTGAAGTTCCTCAATTTGCTGCTTACTAAAGCTGCTGGAGGAACAATCAGGAGAAGCAAGATGTGCTTCCTTCTAAAATCGTGGTTTAGGAGGTTTCCAATCTGCGGGTTTCCCATGCAGCCTCCAACACTGCTCCAGCACATGCCCAGCCCTTTTGCAATGTGTGCACCAAGGTCTCCCCCTTTTCTGTGTACTCCCATAGTTGGAATGCGTGAAAAGAGCAGACGCATCAGTCGTCGCCACTAGTGGAATTATTACGGAACACCTGCTCTCCTCCCTCCTAATTTCTGAAAAAGCTTCGCGAACAAGAGGGAGGGGTTTTGTTGCTAAAATTCTGCCTCTGGCGCCATCAAATTCCCTATTTAGACCAGAAAGAAATTGGAAAATTCTCCTCTGATTTTTTAGTTTATTGTAGAAGCCAATATCATCATTACATTTTCATTCATTAGCCTCGTACAAATCAATTTGCTGCCAACATTTGGTGAGGACTCCAAAATATTGTGCGACAGTCATATCTTTGTCTAAGATCTTTTATTTGATTCTCAACTCCAAAGAGTTCAGATGTGTTATCAACACTGGAGTAAGTATCCCTGTCTGCATTCCAGATTTCTGCCGCAGTCTTGTAGAGCATAAAACTCTCTCCAATCTCAGGAACCATCGAATTGATCAACCACGACATGATCATGGTATTTTCACTCAACCAGCTAGAATAGACTGGATCAGACTCATCAGGAACAAATTCAGAGTCTGAGAGATAGGAAGCCTTTCTTCTTCCTGTGATATACAGCCGCACGGATTGGGACCAAGGGAGATAATTATTTCCATTGAGTTTATAGGATGTGATTGTGGAAAGGGGTGTTTCGGACATAGGAAAATCAGAAGAACGAGGGTTGTGCGGAGAAGTAACTTCTGAAACTGAGTTATTCATGAAGAGAGATTGAATCGATCAAGAGGGAAGGTAATTCAGGGAGGGATCGACCTAATCTAATACCATGTAGAATAGTAGGGAAAAACTCTCTTACCTTATTGATGAGTGATCATCAGAACATATACACATAGGTAAAACTGAGAAGTAGGCAACTAAATGTTCTATAATAAATACAGTAGATATAGACCTAAAGAATATTCCTAAAGATATCCTACTACAAGGTAACTTCCTATAAATAACAGATACATAATTAAATACATAAGATATTCCTGTACTAACCTACAAATTCAGTTCCAAATGTTCTACATGGGAAGAAAGAAAAATGTAACGACAAAACATTCTCCTCTTTCTGGTGATGGTAGCATCATGTAATTGAAAAACTTACTCCTATGGGCACCATAACAAGAGTTTTTGACTCAAAATGGTGTTCCAAAGAAAATAGTTGATATCACATCGACTAGAAAATTAACTAGATGAGTTTGACAAAAGGGTCATTACCGGGCATAATGAGGCAATTCAAGCAACAAATAACAATTAAATATGTTCCAACAATCCACAATAGTAATAATTTAACCACATCAACATAACAACAAAAGTATCCAACAGACAATTATATCACCTTGCGCTCACTGCTCTGTACTGTAAAAGGATTGCTTTTAACATTAATGTGTTCCACATCTTCTAGGAACAATTCCGCTCCCCAACGCTCAGCTTGCCGTCGCATCCTAGTCAAATCATGATCAAGACTCTAATTATTCAATTCTAGTTGAAACAATAATAGCTGATAAAATCAACAAACAAGACAGACTTTCATCTTTCTTTTAACTACCTATCCATCAAATCTGGACCAGTTATTCCATCAGGAAAACCAGGGAAGTTCTCGACTTCAGTGGTAGTCATCAATTGGCCACCAGGAACACCACCAACCTGATATCCCTCAAACACTACAGGCTTCAAATTGGCACGAGCTGCATATATTGCTGCTGTATATCCAGCAGGACCAGAACCTATGATCACCACATTCTCAACTGATTTACCTGCATGAAGATAAACAACCATTACTCATGCCCCCAATGTAATATAATTATAAACAGAAAGATAACACAACCCTGCCCTCATTGTACATTGTTACAATTCATGTAATGCCAACAGTTGATAAGGTAGAAGCCATTTGCAAATTATAGTTGTCCTAAACTTAAGCTGAATTTGATCGTTAGTCTTGCTAATTGTTTTTGCTTTCTTAGGCTCTGGCTGATGTTTTTTCTTCTTTTTCTTTTGTGTTTAGCTTTCATTTCATTTTTTTCAATGGTGGATCTCGAAATTTGAGTTTTGAGGCCAATTAAGAGAATAAATATATATTTCCAAACCAAGAAAGTGGTTCATAAATAAACTAATCAAAAGCTTAAAGCTTTTAACTAAATATATATTCAAGGTGTTTTCAAAGTTGTAGGGCATGAAAGGCCCCCTGGCTCCATGGCCATCCACCATTGCACTATTTTTACTCTTTGCTTGCACTTTCTATTAAGAAATTAATTTAATATATATCTATTTATGCAAACACTAGAATATTTTTGGGAAAGCAAAATAAAAGCAAAAACCAACCATAAAACTGATTTTTTTTAGCATACAAATTACAAACATAATATATTATTCACATTGTGAAAAGTAAATGATAAATATTTATTTCTTCTTTCCAACAATACAAATGTGATTAAGCGACATGATTCGAATGGAAATCATGTACTACAATGCCGCAAGCTTCTCACCCTTCTACAAGCACCTTTACTTGTTAGAATTTATTTGAAAAGAAGAAGAAAATCTGCAGTATTTTCATGTTAGCTTGAAAAAGAAGTTGGGCTATAACAATATTTGTCTTAATTCAATATTCTTAAGTCCTAGCTGAACATATACATAAAAAAGGAAAGCTGCCATATGAATTTAAAAAAAAAAATAAATAAATAAAGGCAAAGGAAGTAGTGAGAGAGACCTGAAGCGGCGGGGGTTTCGACAGAGGCCTTGGGGCGGAGAGAGAGGAGGCGGGGGCGCGTGGAGGAGGAGTGGAAACGGAGAGCGCGTGGAGGGGAGTAGTAGAAGAAAGGGTAGGAGAGAGTAGACATAGGGAGACGGTGGTCAGTGGAAGGGATTGGGATTCCGATTCCTAGGTTGGAAGAAACAGCCGGGATTCCAGACCATACAATATTAATTGTAAGAGGAAAAAAAACAAACACCAAAGAATGGAGTTACAAGAAGTTATCTATCTGTAGCCTCATGCGTTCCCGATAAGGACCCTACTTTCGTTTCTTTTCTTTTCTCCTCACATTCCCTTTACAAATGCCGCTAAATTATATTTAAGGAGTAATAAAGTAATCTTTTAGTCATTAAACTTTTCAAAATTATAAAATGAATATCAATTTTTTATTTTAGTTATAAAATGAGTACCACAATATCAATTGCCTTTATGATAAAAAAACAAATCAATTGTCATTAAAGAGATAGCGTGATATATTAAACTGATATATAATATTTGAAGGAAAATATTTTAATACAAAGTTTATATAAGTTTTTTTTAATTTTAAGGTTTAAAATTTTAGGTTATGGTTTAGGGGTTTAGTATGTAAGGTGTAAAATTTAATGTTCATAATTAAAATTTAGAGTTTAGGGTTTAAAGTTTAAGTTTTAAAATTTAAGATTTAAATTTTATAAAAATATTATATAAATTTTTTAATATATTTTTATAGGCTAACCCCTACTATATATATATATATATATATATATATATATATGCCTCTTAGGCTGACCCCCTACTAGTATTATGACGATTGTAATACTTGAGTGTTATGACTAGACTGGTGGAATTGGACTCGTTTGTAACTGTGATGGATTTGAATAATTATCCCCTCATCGTCAAGAGAATGTTATAAAATAGCATTAATCTGAGACTTTTAATTGAAGTTTGGTTTAGTTTTTTTTTTAATTTGGATGGAGAATTGTAATATGATTGTTGTGACGGTTCACCTCTTTTAATTTGAATAGAGAATCGAAATATGATTGTTGTGACAGTTCACCTATTCTAATTTAGGCAGAGAGCCATAATATGGTTATTATGACGGTTTATCTCTTCTGATTTAGGCAGAGAGTCATAATATGATTGTTGTGACTTTTTAATTTAGACGGAGGATCGTAATATGATAAACATCTACAACACTATCTATATAAACAGTGGAGTCTCTCTCATTATAGTAAAAGATTAACGCCTTTGGAAAAATAATATGTTGTCGCAGTAGAATTGTTCCTCACTCATTGAGACAAACAACGAAAGAAGTGGACAACTTGATACCATACGGAGGATACTCACACCCTTGGAGAAATTTTCTACTGTCATAGTGGAATTATTCATTTCTCGTTGAGACGTGCACAGAAGTAGGTGGAAGCATTCCTATTCATCATCGATGGTAGAGATTTCTCAACACAATCATCAGTCGTGGAGGCATCTTGATACAAATCCAGAAATAGGAACGTACCACATTTATCCCTAGAATTAGCGAAGGCATCTACATCCTCTTTGTAAAAATTATTTGTTGTCAAAGCTAAATTGTGCCGCGCTCATTGAGAAAATCAACGAAAGATGAGGTGCAGGCATCCTAACACACACTCTTGGGCGGAGGAATGGTGATTTTTCTAGTTATGAGCCATTTTCCCTGTTCGTCTTGCTGGTACAGTAACTTCTATACATCACATGACAAGGTCACCGACTTGGAAATGCTTCTTGCGGACTTTAGAGTTGCAGTATTGCGCTACTTGTTGGTTTTTCACTGTCAATCGTATTTCAGTCGCTTCTCTAGTTTCCTCTAGGAGATCCAAGTTGATTCGACGTGCCTCATTATTAGTTCTTGAGTCATAGGGGGAGGTGCGATTAGAATTAACTCCCACCTCTGTAGGGATGATTGCCTTAAACCCAAACATTAGATTGAAAAGGTCTCTCTGGAACTAGTGTGGGAAATGTCTGAAGGGCGTAAAGTATACCATGTAGTTCTTTGAGCCACGATCCTCCAATGTCGTCATCGAATCTTCTTATTAGTAGTTTTTGCTTGGCCATTAGTTTACAGAGTTTTGATAGAATTTTTAGAGGGTATGATCTTTAAATTTTGTCAGAATGCTTCAAATTTCCATTTGAATTGTATCCCATTATTATTTATGATAACATGAAAGAGGTCACACCTATAAATAATAGTTTTCCACATAAATTTGTCTATCAAAATTTATCTATTGGTCTTATTGTGTAATTTGATTCACTCCTTAGGATTATTTGGCTCATCTCTATTGGATAGAAATTTGACTATGAAAGCCATTTAGTTTTTCCTATTCGTCCAGCTGATACACTCGAATTTCAATGTAGCTTGGTTGGGCTTTATGTTCTAGGAGGAATTTTCCTCACTTCCTAATTTCAACTGACGCCGACAACCTAGATAAGGCATCAACACGAGAAATTTCTGATCTAAATAATCTATTGAAGGTGTCATGAATAGAATATAGAGTTAGTAATTCATGTGGATTTTCAGGTCCAATTTTTTTTCGAATTGACTTAGGGGTTTTTCGATAAATTATTAGAATATTAAAATGGATTTTATATAAAATAATTTCCAAATATTTTAGTACTAAAATATCAATAGTTTTGGTAATTTTGAAAGGATTCATTAGTAAATGGTTTTGAAAAGTCAAATAGTGACTTAATTGCATGGAAATGGATTTTTGAGGTGAAATTGTGAAAAATCATATCTTTTTCTTTGACATAGTGGACTGTTGAGTTGATCTGATCAATCGATGGATAATGATCAAGAGGTGGTGAATTGACAATTTAAAAAATGGTGGGAGCAAATTGCAAAAGAAAGAAAATTTTGCAAGTTGATTTATAATAGTTCAACCTTCTAACCAAAGTCTACATTCACTACTTTAGCTACCACACTAAGAATTTCACAAATTCACTAATTTGTCTTTCCTTTAAGGTCAAAGGAGATAACCTCACAAATCAACTAGACTTATACCCGAAACTCTAGTAACTCATTTCCTGAAATTTGAGTACAAATAAGCAAAATTTGAGAATCCTCCAAAGGACATTGTTTGTACAATTTCCAGCTCACTAAAAACCCAACACTTGATGCGAATAAAAATACAAGAAGCTCACTCAAGTGTGTACAAGATATTATAATGAAAAGCT
Organism: Hibiscus mutabilis; assembly: GCA_019671005.1. Classification (NCBI taxonomy): domain Eukaryota; kingdom Viridiplantae; phylum Streptophyta; class Magnoliopsida; order Malvales; family Malvaceae; genus Hibiscus; species Hibiscus mutabilis. Next base: position 70,847,456 of record CM033712.1, on the reverse strand, counting down.
CAAAAAACTTTGAATTTTTGCTTGGATGCTTTAGAATAATTGTCTTGTTGTTGAAGAAGCTTTGGAGACTTGTTTTTATACACTCTCATTGATTTTCAACTATATGGGTTATTGGGAAATTGAATATAACTGTTGCGCTATAATTTTTCCCAAATTAAATGTTGTCTGACAACTATGGGTATTGGTACGCGAGAGCCCGTATCAGTACTTGTCTAAAGAAAAAATAGTTGTTAGTATTACATAGTGTACTGGTACGCGGTACTGCATAACGGTACAGAGTAAGGCTGAAATTGCTCACTGAAATTTCAATAGAGCTTTGAGTATCGGTACGCTCGAGGCCATACCGGTACTTAGAGTAAAAAATCTCTGAGTATCAAGCATGTCATATCGGTACGTGGTTCACTGTAGTGATACTCAATCTGTTCAAAAATAAATTTCGCTCTAGTGCATATCAGTACGGGATTCACCGTACCAGGACTGACAAGCCATTTGAAAGGAAAATATTAAACATTTGTACCAGTACGCTAAGGGCCGTACATATACTTATTTACTATTTTTGATTTCCAATAATGAAAAATCGTACCGGTACGCTAAGGACTGTACCAGTACTCACTGACCAAAATAATTTTTTATAGACAATTGAAGAGGAAATAAAAGCTCTTGAAAGCAACAAAACATGAATCTTAACTGATTTGCACCAAAAAAGGCAGTAGGTAATAAGTGGGTTTTTACAGACAAATACAACTCAAATACAGTGTAGCAAGATTAATAGCAAAGGAATTTGCAAAACCGTATGGCGCCATTGGTTTCCAGGCTCCAATGGATAAACTAAATAAAATAAAAATTTTATTATATCTAGTTGTAAATGAAGACCGACCACTTTTCCAATTAGTACCAAGAATGCATTATTGAACGGAAGCCTAGTAGGGAAAGTGTACATAAAGATTATGTAACGACGTAAATTTTTGAGTCAACTATTTGGGCGTTGACCCGAATTATGGACCTTCATATTAGTTGGAGTATTTAGACTCTTTGGGTAAAGTTTGAGCCTTTTTAGATGAAAATTTGGCTATGTAGGCTTGGGGGTAGCATTCTTGTAGTAAAAGTGAAAGATAGAGGTTGTGTGGGGAGAATAAACCAATATTAAATAAATGGGTTGACCATTTATCCCTCCTCTTTGTCCCCATGTAAAATTAAAAAGGGGAGATACAGTTTAGCTTGGTGATATCATCACCTACGTCTTTTCTTCCCCATCTTCATCTTTCTTCTTCAAAAATCCCATAGCCACCAAGCTTAAAGGTTCAAGCTTTCAACCCCATTTCTTTCATTCAAGCTTTAAAATTTAAGTATGATAATCCACACCTCTCAAGCTTCAAGAAAAGGTCACTCATGAAGAAAATGGGTAAGGCTTTCATTAATGAGTTTTTGGTGGTTTAAAGCTTGAGGAGTGTGTTATATTAATTTTCAAGGATGGAAATTCGTAGTGGAACATTCCTAAATCCTTGGTTCAAGTTTTAATTCTTTTTCCATGGCTTTATGGCAAAGAAGGATGAGTGGAAGTTCTTCAAGCTTGGATAAGAAGATAAGCTTAAAGGATATCATATGAAAGCTTAAATCCGGGTTTTTCTTACTTAAGGTCAGTACATCTCTAACTCCTACTCTTCTTGAATATCATAAAATGATTGCTTTACTTGGTTTGTGGTTTAAGATTGTTAGTTTGGAATTAAGGTAGCTTAGAGCCTTATTAATGGTAAATTACGGATTAAGTGTTAGCAATGTGTAAAAATAGTAGTAAACCGCCCTAAACAACTTCTATAAGATGTAGGATTGAGATTATGGGTTAAAAGTTAAGTTGTGGGGGCTTGAGAAGTGATTTCCTGAGCCTTGGAAGCCTTTTTCTAGACTTCGATATCGACACACGGGGAGCCAATATCGATACCCTATATTCTGAAGGATGAACAAGGCTTTTTATAAAGGGTGTATCTGCTGGGAAACGCCGGTACACCCCATGGCGCAGTGGAAAAAATACCCAGTGTAATCCACCAGTGATCCATGTACAAGGGACGAATTCGGGGTGATTAAGGATGAAAACATTAACTCAAGTAATCTAGAATTCTGCAGTGAGTATAGGAGAATCCAAATCAAATTCGAGTCGTCACAGCAGCATTACGTAGTCCAGCCGAATAAAATGAACAATTTTTCTCTTCTCTAACTATTAGAGAGGATTTTTGAAAAAACATTTGTTGACTGCTAGACCTTATGCCTTTATATAGTATTTAAAAACCTAATTCTAATTAAATTCAGATTCTTTAAATATAAAATATATTTAACCGAATATAATTAAATATGTAGAATCTGATTCTACTTTAATTAGGTTTCTTTTAGAGGTATATATATATATATTTAATAGTATTTGATAATTACAATAACTTATTAAATATTAACATATATATAAAAATGAAATTATCCATAATTACAATAATTATAACAATTTCGGTTTCTCACTAATTACGTGTACAACAAGTTTGTACACATACTTTCAAGTCGATATTTGTTCGTTTCAATCATAGGGTGTAACCCTTGTGGGTTCATGTAACATTAGTAGTAATATCCAGAACAATTATAATATTACAAGCAATGAGTGGCATCTAGCAATACATCATTGCTACCTAAGTTACATGAAATCGTGGTTCAATTTAACCTTTTTTCATGATTAACTTCTTTTATGTATTTCATCCTTTTGCCCTCACATCTAGATAGGACACAAGTCATGGATTAGTCAAACTTGTATAATCCATCTAATGTTTCTTGATATCTTGAGTAGAATATTATAAACGAATAACTATGATATCCCATATCAATTTATTCGAGCATGGCCATGCATTTTCTAGTCTCACTCAATCAAGTGGCCTATGATATTACTCCTATTATATAGGAGGGACAAATCATATCTTGATCAATCATATTTCGCTACATGGATTGTGACATATCCAATATCAGTCTTTATAGTGTAGTCAGTTACGACACACGTTTGGCCGTATCAAAATATGTCACTCACGATGTTGAAATAATGATGATCTCAAGTCTGAAGATCATACATGTAGTTATCACCATGAGCAATGTTGTGACTGTCACATAATAATCCAAGAAACATGCTCATAGCGGGTCAGTCTAGTATGTCGTTCCCTAACACATACTTATGTATTGATTTTGACATCTCCATGTCAATGAAAACACTTTGTCATCAATCAACTACATATTAGTCTTAATACATTATTGTTGTCCAAGCCCACAATAATTCTTGACTAAGGACATTCAAGAATAAGTATATTATTCTAAGAACTTTATTATAATTCAATTTATTTATAGATACACAGAATAAGACTAAAATAATAATAATGGCTTCTTATTAATAAACAAGATAAAATAAGTATGTTTTTTACAACCATCTCATAATTGGTCTTTGGGCATACACCAACAGTATCGATGCCCCTATTTCATTAAAATTCTAGTAGCCAAAAATGGTATCAATACCCAGTGGGGGTGTATCGATACCAGGTATTGATACCCAGTGGGGTGTAAATGTCAACTTTCGCCTAGAGGGCTAAAAAATTATATCGTTTGATCCAATAAACCCCTAATGGCCTAAAATGCATAGCAAAACTTAGAAACCGAGTTTTAATCCTCATGAACGAGAGTAACATAAAATAGATTGGCAAGTGTTGACTCGATATTGTTAGGATAATCAATCAAGGTGATTTGGACAAGAGGGGGTGAATTGGCACTTAAAAAAATAGAGGGAAGCAAATGCTAGAATAAAAATTGTGACACAAGGAATTTATAGTGGTTCAACCTTCTAACAAGGTCTACATCCACTACCTTAGCTTCCTACTAAGGATTTCAACAAATTCACTAAGAATTTCTTCCCCTTTTCTAGGCTTAGGAGGAAACCGTTACACAATCAAAGCTTTTTACCCAAAGCTTGATCAAGTTCACTCTTTTACAAGAAGTTGTTTGCAAACAAAGAAATCCTCACAAAGGAATGTGTTTACCCAAATACAAGTACACTAAACCCAAAACTTGAATCAAAAGATTACAATGAATAACACTCAGGTGGGTTACAAAGAATTTGACTCTAATAAGCTCAAAGGTGTTGGATTTGTGCTTGAATGCTTAAGACTTGTTGAAATCTTGTTGTTGAAGCTTTGAAGACTTGATTTTATACCCCCTCATTGGTTTCTAACCGTTTGGGTAGTTGAGATATTGAATATAGCCATTGGGCTACATTTTTCCCGCATTAAATGTTGTTTGGTAGGCTTGTTAACTTCTTGTTGTTGAAGCTTCCGTATCGGTACACGTCAAAAGAAAAAAGAGTCATTGTACAAAAGGGGTATCGATACGCTTGAGGGGTACCAAAACGAGTAGTGTATAAAAACTTAGGCGTATCGAAACGACAATGTCGTATCGGTACAGATTTTGCTCACTGGAATTTGAGGAAAACGTCAAAGGAAAAATGCATTGGTACGCCTAGAGGCGTATCGGTACGGTATAACCACTTTTAAAAGTTTGGTGATTCCAACAACTGGCAAGGTAATGGTCAAAAATTAAATGCAAAGATTTTGAAAATCTTAATACCCCATATCGGTACGCTAAGACTCATACCGATACTCGTAACCAATAACATAATCCCAGGTTGAAGACCGTATCGAAACGAGTGCACCCGTATCAGTACACTTTTGCAATTAAATTTCTAGTAGCCAAAAGTCGTATTGAAACACCTAAGGGCGTACTGATATGCTTGGATGATTTTGGTTATTTGAGTATCAAAATACTTAGAAAATATTTGGGGTTTAAGTTTTTGACTTAGAAATACTTTAAGTTCGAATCCTTGTCATTTTGTGAGACTTTTTGAATACTCAAAAATTTATTCAAGTTTACAAATTGGTCCTTAAACTCTTTGTTATATCAAAATTAAATATTAGTTTTACATATATAAATGTGATGGTTAATGTTATGCCTTGGGGCATTTGTTAATGGCTTGGCTTGGTGCCACTTTCCTCTTGGTGAGGTGTATGAATGCTCGGGGAACATGTGTTATCTTATGTTGTGGTAAAGAAATTCGGATTTTCTAGTCAATACTACGGTACTTATATAAGGGGATGTGTACTTTAGGCTAGGCTGTGTAAACAAGTACATCCAACGTACCCACGGGCTGAGTAATCTGGGTGTGGTTAGAAATCTATCTGTGGCTATGGTGATCTGGATAAGGCGATAAACTTGATAGGTTGAGTGAGCTCAAGTAACCTAATAGGATGAGTGACCTAAAGTAAATACTACTTGTGGCTAATATGATCCAAGTATGTCTAGGACGTATCTGTGACTATGGTGATTCGGATATGGTCCATTTAACCCGACGGCTGTATGAATATGAGTAAAGTAGGGATTTGTTGGCCATTATATAGATTATGTATGGTTGTACTTATGTATGTTGTATGGATGCTATAGATGACAACTTATGCACCCGATGACTAAGTGATCAGGTATTCGATGGGCTGTGTAAGGTCGAGTATCTCGATTGGCTATGTGACCTCAAGTATGGTAATGTATGGAGTAAATTGTATGACTTCTTGTAGACTTGTCGATGCATTGAGATATGTGATCTAAGAACTCTAGCTAGTGTAGGCTAAACGATAACTCATAGATAGAAAAGCCCTATCTATGCCCTCTAGACTGTTTTATCTTGCATGCTTATTTTATGATAATCACAAATTGTGGTATAGTAGAAATGTACCACTGAGCTTTGTTAGCTCAGCGTGCAGATGCATTGTTTTTCTCTGCGTAGGTTGACAGGTTACCCCTTTGGAGGAGCTCATCGACGAGGATTTCCCAGCACTGCGTTCGCTTCATAGTACAATACTTGCTATTTTAGTTTGGGCTAATGTATTCATAGGACCTTACCATTGTTGAGTCTGTAACTCTATTTAAAATATTATTTTGGTATACAATGTTTTAAACTTGGAGCTTCTGTTTTATAAACTTAAATTTTAATAATTATTTATCTTCATAGATTTATGAATGTTCAATGATTTTAATTGATGACTAAACTTATGGTTTTAAATTGTAAATTTGATGGATCAGTTTGCAGGTGACCCGAATGTAGCACTTTAGATCTGGATTAGTATTGGGGTGTTACAAATTCCTCCAGGTTTGAATGGCATTCAAACTAATAAAAAGTATGAAAATTTTAAAAAATCATTGTATCATTTAAAATAATCTTCTGGAGCTTAGTTTAACAAATTTGCTAAGGTGTTTATTAAGCAGAGCTACAAACATCGTCAAACGGATCACATACTGTTTGTAAAAAAAGTCACCATAAAAGAAAAAAAGTTATTCCAATAATATATGTAGATGACATTATTCTTATAAAAGATGAAATTCAAGTGATTCAAAGGTCGAAAAAGATGTTAACAAGTGAATTTGAAACTAAAAATCATGGATGCCGTAGATACTTTTTGGAAGGAAAGTAACAAGATCCAAGAATGACATGCATTCCGGTAGATAAGGAGCAAACCGGTTGAAACCCATATTGATTATAACATAAAACTAAGTAAAGATGACGTGGGCATTCTCGTAGATAATGAGCAATATTAAAGATTAGTTGAGAAATTAATCTATATATCCCTTACAAGGTCAAATAAAACCTTCTTAGTTAGTGTTGTAAGCCAATATATTAATGATCCTTGAGAAGAACACCTTGAAGCAGTAAATATGATAATAAGATATCTCAAAATGACACTTGGACATGGCTTGATTTTCAAGAAAAATGATGACATAAAAATAGAAATCTTTTTAGATACGGGCTGGGCAGGTGAGTTAGCCGACAGAAGGTCCACCATAAGATATTGTTCATTTGTTTGGAAGAATTTAGTCACTTGGAGAAAAAACAGGTTTGGCTAAAAGCAACCTAAAAGTAGAGTATCAAACACATGCGCAAGAGATTTGCAAAGGTATGTGGATACAAAGATTGCTAACTAAATTAAACTTAAGTTGCAGTAGTCGGTTTGAGTTAAACAGTAAACGTCAATCAACCATCAGTATAGTAAAGAATCCAGTCGCCAATGATATGACTAAACATGTGAAGATAGATGGACATTTTATCTCTGAGAAGTTCAGCAATGGAACGATAAAAATCAACTTTGTTTTTACCAAGAATCGACTAGTTGATGTTCTCACCAAAGATCTTGTAACGCCCCTTCCCAGCCTGGTAAAGAACTGAGTTAGAAAGTTCTACCAAAAGACATATCGGAGATTCGAAAGCTTTATCAGAGTACGAAACTTATTCAGAACATAAATTAATCTCTTTTAAGGCTTAACAGAATTATCTTATTAATACTTACACAATTCGGGATCAGTTTTAACCTTTTTTGAACCTAGGGGCTAAATCATAAATTTTAGAAATTAGAGGTCCTTATCCGAATTTCTTTTTGCTAACCTACAATTAAACCTACCAATTATTAACCTGCGAAGTTTCATTATTAACGGAGATCGTTTACCTATCCAATTAGGTCGTACAAGTCTTGGTGACCATTTTGCAAACTTCTTAAAAATGGTTCCTATGTCTTTTAATAGAATTAACTAACTCCGTACCGATACCATTGGGGCCGTATTGGTATGCTAAGCTAAATTTTCAAGTTTTAAGATTCAAGGATAACAACCCGTATCGATACACCTAAGCTCGTATCGATACGCGTTGACTAAGGTTGACCCATTTTGGTACAGCCTAGGGTCGTATCGATACCATTTATTTTTCAGAACTTACTATCAAAATTCGTACTAATACACCCCCTCTGTGTATCGATACAGCCTATTTCATTTGGCCCAATTATACAAGGCTGTATAGATACGCCATCACCCTTACCAATACGTCTGCCCTATAATGACAGATTTTTGCTGGTTTTTATTCGAATTAACCTACCATTTGTTGTCTAAACATTACCAAATTTTAACAATAAGTATAATATCCATATTTTTAATAGCATAAAGAATTTTAGAGCGTTTTGAATCTATTTACCAAGTTTTTACCTTTTAGCGCTTTTAGGCTCATTTAGTAGTTTAACCAATTTGCAAATATACCATATTAGCCATTAAACATTTGGCCACCTTTAGGCTATTATACACACATCAAAAGGCACATACATAGTATGTTGAGACCATATGCCACCTTACTAGGAGTTCAAGACAAAAGATATGCATGCATGTGATTCGTAGGAGTGACTTGCAACCGCAACACACGATCGAATGCCGAAACTCTTTAGGATCCTAAAATGCATGAGACACACAAATGTTAGGCTTATATATCCTAGTGAGGTAGTCATAAGAAATGCACAACTAGTTTATCAAATGCATAAATGACATATAGGCATGCTTGGTTATATTTCGTATAGCATCAATCGTGTAAAATCATATTCAAACAAATTGTCATGATTTCATATAGCAATTGTAAAACATAACAACATATCATTTCCTTGGATGTGGTAAACAATGGATATGCGGATTCCCCTGTACACCACATGTATCGAAAATAGGTTGTAGCCTTGAGCCGTAGCTTCGGATAATGTCCCTTACACAATCCATCCTTTTCTCCCCCACATATAGGCCGTAGCCCCGGACCGTAGTCCAATCCCTTACTTGGTGAGCTCAAATAACCCTATGGCATGCCAATTGTATCCAATGTCCAAGATCACATATTTCATCATAATTCTTACCTTTCGGATCTGTAACACCCTTACCAGTATTTATTATCCTATACTAATATAGAGTGTCACATTCTATTTAACCATCTTTACAAACTAACCAAATTAATTTAAAAAGAACAATAATTTTTTTAAAATAAATTCCATTTTCAGGCAACAACTTAGCAGTTTGTAACTACACCTTTTTATTTAGTATACTGCATATAAACTGCCTAAATTAAAAATTTTCTTAACTCCTCTAAAAATCAAGGTTATAATTTTTACCTGATTTTCATTGCTAGAAAGTTCTTTAATCTACTATAAAGCATATTATAAAGTACCCATTTATCTAGATACTCATATTACAAACCATATCTAGATCAGTTAAAGTGAGCTACTACTATTTTATACATGCCAACTAGAGATAGCCAAAATACATCAAAGATGTAAAATTACCAATACAACTATTTTTTTTCTCAGGGTGATGATGATGATATTCCTTACTCCTGCCCTGGATTACTACCTACGCATGAAAACCATCACACGTTAAGCAAGCACTTAGTGAGGCATTAAAATTATTTAACATACATCAACATGCCTGAATTATATCAATAATATAAAGAACATGTAATTTGATCACCATTCTTTAATTTTCCTTATGTTAATTAAATATCAACATAATATATATATTCTGGATTTATAAAATCCTATTAATATCCTTGCCATTATCCGAGAGTTTATCTACCCTCTAATTTTTGTTGACCATTTATTTTCAAATAAATTGTTGCCCAACCTAGTTTGAGGACTTGAGTACACGAGTCAAAAACGCACCAAAGTGCTAATAAACCGCACCGAAGTGCTAAGTGACCGCACATAAGTGCTAAAGAACCACACCTAAGTGTTAATAAACCGCACCGAAGTGCTAAACCGCTGGACTCTATGGCATGCCAATTATACTCTATACCTCATTAACTTACTTGGGCATACTTTCCAATTCCATATTCGATTCATCCATAACAATATAATTAAATAATGGGCAGTTCATACCCTAAATATAACATAAACATACATACCTGATATTTTTAGTGATCAAATGCATAATAGTTCTACCTTTGACAATTCTCAATATGTCAAATATCAAAATAAATATAATCTTCAAGCATATAATTATAACAGACTTATCACCAGTCTTTTAAATCAAACACAATATTTTCCATGCATAAAAATGCACTCACCTCGACACTTTATACTTGTCAATGTTCAACTAGCCTCACTAAGTTCAATTTTGATCTCGTTCATTTCCTTGATTGCTAACTCGGTCTTGCTTTTGTTTACAGTCTACAATGTATTAAAAATTACCATAAGTACATTCCAAATTATATGTTAGTATCCTACTAACACATAAACAATATAGGAATGATTTTCCTATAAACACCTTAATATTTTCCAAACATTAGTTTTATGACACAAGTCATTCCATCTCCAATACTTTGTATTTCTTCCAACCCTTACTCAAAGAATGATTTATAACTCATTCTAACCTTAATTCCAGCATAATACTTCCATGAAAATAAATTTCCACTTTAGTCCTTAAATTTTTCCTAATTACCGAATTGGTCCCCAACTTTTCCAAATTTTCGAATTGATCCCTATGTTCTAAAAACTTCCAAAATAGTCCAAATAACATTCTTAAAGCTTGTAAAATCATAATTTCAACATTTCCAAATTTATGGAAAATTTTCCATAATTTCCCCTAATTCTTTCAAAATGCCGAAATCACCCTTCTACTTTTCCAAGTTTCCAATTTAGTCTACTTAACAATTAAACATCATTTCCAGGCCTTTAAAACCATTTGCAACTCAAAATCATTCCAAATTCAACTTTTCTACTAAAACCCTAACTTAAACAATTTAGGGTTTAGCTATTTCCATGTAATTTCAACCATCACACAAGCTTTAATATGATTCCACAACATCATCTTTATAAAAACTAACCTTAGTTCATCCTAAACCAACTTCCCCTTCATCCATCAAATCCTAAAAACTAAGGTTTTAAGTAAGAAAAGCATGAACAAATGGTACCAAGTGATAGAGAATTTCATGTAGATTAATTCTTTGTTTCATGCTTTCATCCAAAATCCAAAGAAATAAGCTTGAAAAATCAAAATAAATTTTTTTCTCCTTACCTCAAGAAGTGTTCGAACAATGGCTGATGTTGGGAGAAAATCTTGAATTTTCTTTTTGCTCAAATTTGGCCATTTGTCCTTAATATAATTAAAATGAATTAAAAATTCATTTTAATGTTTAATGACATTTTTACCCTTGAAATCCAAAGCTCCATATCAAGCCACATGTCTAACTACCAAATCAAAGGTCCAAAACAATCCAAGGAGTTAGTGATTACCAACTTTGCCCTTGCCATCTTCAAAAATTACCATATTTTCTTATCCAATGGCTAAGATTAAACATGGAAAGGTAATTTTTAATCCAATGATCCATATTAATTTCTAGTAAAATAAGGCATGGAAATGGCCCTTTTACCATTGCCTTATTTTAATAAAATATCTCATAAAAGATTTCTCATTTATTCGATTAAATCTGATTATCCGGATTTTTTTTGAACTTTAAAGCTTTATAGCTCTTAATACAAACTTCGTATCAAAAATCCGTGTAACACGAAATTGACACTCTTGGGGGTGAACTATTGATTTACGGGAGTAACTTACATACTTTTAAAAATTACAACTTGGTCCCTAAACTTTCCAAAATTTACACTTTGGCACCAAACTTTTCAAATTTTACATTTCAGTCACCAAAATTTTCAAGTTTTTCATTTTGGTCACTAACCAAAATTTTAAGATATTTCAATTCTTCCCCTTAAGAAAATCTGTCCTCGAATTTTCCTAAGTACTAGGTTGAAAAAGATGCGGATACTGCTTTTTCATTGATTCCTCAGGTTCCCAAGTAGCTTCCTCTACTTTGTGATTTCTCCATAACACTTTGACTAGAGGAATCTTTTTGTTTCTTAACAGTTTTTCTCCATGGGCTAATATTCTCACAGGTTCCTCCTCGTATGTTAGATCTTGCTGAATTTTGATTTCTTCTGGTGTAATAACATGAGAAGGATCTGATCGATATTTCCTCAACATGGATACATGAAAAACATCATGAATCTTTCTCATCTCAGGTGGCAATGCTAACTGGTATGCCACTGGTCCAACTCTTTTTAGAATCTCATACGGGCCGATGAATCTTGGACTATGTTTATCTTTTCGTCCAAAGCGTAACATTTTTTTCCAGGGTGATACTTTTAAAAATACATTATCTCCAACTTCAAACTCAATGTCTTTTCTTTTAAGACCTGAGTAAGATTTTTGTCTGTCAGAGGTAGCTTTGAGATTGTCTTGAATAATTTTTACCTTATCTTCCATTCTTTGAACAAAATCTGGTCCAATAACCTTTCGATCCTCAAGCTCGAACCAATTCAACGGCGTTTTGCATTTCCTCCCATATAATGCTTCGTAAGGAGCCATCTTTATACTTGTTTGATAACTATTGTTATATGCGAATTTCGCTAATGGGAGATGCTTTTCCCAATAACCCGCTAAATTTATTATGCACGCTCTAAGCATATCCTCCAATACTTGGATAGTTCTCTCCGACTGCCCGTCCGTCTGGGGATGAAAAGCAGTACTAAAATGCAATTTAGTTCTCAATGCTTCATGTAAAGCACTCCAAAATCTTGAGGTGAACCTGGGATCCCTGTCTGATATAATAGATATAGGAACACCGTGTAGTTTAACAATCTCTTTGATAAACAGTTCCGCTAACTTGTGCAAAGAATAATCCGTGCGAACTAGTATGAAGGTGTGCTGATTTAGTTACAAAATCCATAGTAACTCTCTCCCATTTCCATTGTGGAATGGAAATTGGTTGAAGTAATCCGGATGGTACTTGATGTTATGCTTTCACTTGTTGACAAGTCAAACACTTGGCAACAACCTCTGTGATGGCTCGTTTCATGCCCGGCCACCAAAAATGACTTTTCACATCTTGATACATTTTCTTATCGTCTGGATGCATTGTTAAAGGGCTGTAATGGGCTTCAA